>VXBX01002668.1:0-30543 GCA_013400415.1 Scytalopus superciliaris | reverse complement strand
TATTTCTATAAATTAATATAAATAGATACAATCGTTGTATATACAAGCACATGATCATTATTAACAGTATTCTATCTTTTTTCTGAGCAATGCATATTTTGAATGGAAAAACTACGCAATTCCAGAGCCTGGTCAAAAGAAGTCAGCTAGAAATTCACTACAAAAACAATTTAGAAGGTTTAAAATACCGTATCCTACAAAATGTAAGTCCTTCTTGAACTTTCAATGTGTCACCATTTGAAAAGGGCAAGTTATTTAATACTAAGAGAAAGCCTTATAATGAAAATTCAAATTTAACCTCACCAGAGTACCAGTGCCATAATATTTTTCAGAAGGGCTGACATAAGAAGTATCAAATGGTCTTGTGATATTTCAAAGCCCCTTTTAAGTAAAATTATGCTATTTGCTCCAATGAATGCTTTTGTGATTTAAAACTGATATTCCACAAGCACTTCTATCATTTCTAACTCCAATACACAGCATAGATTAAATAACTCATGCTAAAAGGTACACTAAAAGACAGTGGATTAAATTATTTTGTTTCCATTAAACAACTGCATATGAATCTCAACATTAATTTTATTAATGTATTTTAAATAATTTCGCAACTCCTTGACATGCTTTGATCATTTTAAGCTATCTGAGGGAAGTCAGAAAGTAAAAGCTGCCTATCTCAACCTGTAAGTCACAGCCCAAATCACTTTTCTTTCATTTCACGAGTCAACATTTTTATTAGACTCAACTACCCTATATTAATTTAAATAAAACTACACTGGTTTTGGTTATTAAGAAATGTTATTAGTACAAATAAAGCCTCTGAATAGTCCACAGAATTGTTAAAGTGGTAAAGGGCAAAACCAGAAGACCAAAGAACTGCATTAGTATATTATGACAAGACAGACAAGATTGTTTACAAGTAGATTATTCCTCTGAAGCACAGAAAAACTATCTCAACACGCTGCAACTTTTTGCACAGCAAAAAATCTCCAGATTTTAAACCTGTCCAGAAGTAGCTTTGCCTTGGAGTACATAATTTCAAAGTAACGCTCAACATACTTCTCCAGTCTAAAGTTTTTTGTGTGTCCACCCACTGCTTTTCCACATTGCCTTCTCTCCTCCAGCTGGCTGCTGTGCAGTTACAAAAACATTAATTTTAAGTTGCAAAACCAATAAAATATTTTCATTCCATTGCAAAGCAGCACCAACTGCAGTGTCCCTGCTGAAGACAGAAATTTCATCAGAATTTCAGCTACAAGAATCACTGAAACAAAGCTTAAATATCACAGAAGGATTAGCAGGTGTTTATTTTTTCTGCAGCCTTTAAGCTGAAGATTCATAGTATCTAAAATGAATGTATGAATACCTAAATCAAGCAACAACGTCTAAATCAGACTTCTGTTCAATGAGGCACCTAGATGCGTGGGACCATGAACATTTGCAAATGTACTAAATTTAAAATTCACGACAGTATGCAAACCATGCACAGATGGTCAGTGAGTATAACTATGACATTATCATCTTTACTTAGTTTCAGTATCAGGTAAGCAAAAATAGGCTGATCAAAAAATGAAAAGAAAATGTGATTTCACTTTTGTAGGAAGTGACCTTCGACATAAAATCGCAAGCCTGCTGGCTGTGTCCCAGGATATGTCCTACCAGCAAAACCACAGTCCATAAAGATACAGCAGCAGCAATAGCTCTATTCACAGAGCAAACCCATAGCAATAACTGCCAATGGAGAGAGACATTCTTTCTCCACTCATCTACGAGTTCAAGAGTTTATTGCAAGAGCTAAAGCTGTAAAAGCAGAAGACTACAGCAAATTTTCATCAATTACAATGAAGTTCTGCTTTAGAACATCTGACGGAGGGATACAAGTTCATGAAGAAAACAGCTCCTGCTGGGCTTGTGATGTCAAGACATATCTAGACATAATAGGAAGAAAACATGGCAGACAGAATTCAACAGATTAACAATGTATTTTCTTGAAACTACTTTTTAAAAATTCCTACATAATTTTTGCCTAGCTGGCAAGAGTAGAATCCACATGCTAATTTAGAAGTCCTCCTATAAAACCAAGAAAAGCACAGGAGTTTAGTTCTTGCTGGGCATTGCCTAAAGTCTGCCATGAGCGCTCTTGAACATCCACACTATGCAGAATTGCTGGCACAGCCCCAAAGTACAATGCAATTGCTGACTTCTCAGCAGCAAAGAAACGCGGTCCCACTAAAAGGAGAAGCAAATTACTCTCATAAAAACTGCATGGCCGATGCTTTAGAATGTGCTTTTTCACTTTAATGGTTGTGTTAAGTCTTTAAGCTGCATTTTTTTCACTTCTTACTGCACCCCAGGTGGAAAGAACTAAAAAAACTTCTCTGAAAACAATAAAGATCAGATTGCTGTAGCCAGATCACTGCTGATAACTCACCATAGTGGATGATGACAGTGCTGCTGGTCATCACCATCTGGATTAGCAACAGTTGTACTATGATTCTAGACTGCAGTTTTCTTGAATATGCCTACAGCTCAGAATGAAGGGATAGCTTTGTATGCTCCTTAAAATACTTTTCTTGACTTTAAATACCTTCTTGATTCCTTCCTGGATACATCTTGGTCTAAATTAGAACAGATGGCTCATCATTTCCCTAGTGTACAGCAATAATTGTAGACTACTGTGCTTAGGATGGATGCAGAGGACCCAGAACAGCATGCTATTGACCTATGCTAGCAGCCTAACTGGTGCCATCTTACCTGCAGGGAATATCAAACGTGAGCAGCAACACCATCAACCTAAAAAGCCTCTCTTCCCAGCATGTATCTACCAAGTACTCAAATTCTAAGGTTACATCTCTTCTTTGTTGGTTTTTTTTTCTTTTTTCCCTTTCAACACTTCAGGTACATAGAAAATGGGAGTACACCTCTTCTAATAATGCTCATTTCCTGAAGGGTAGAAGTGCGCAGCAGGGCTGTAGAAAACAAAGTACTAAGTAAAAGCTCCTTCACAGCAGCTGCTGACACCAATATGGTTACCCTACAGTAAGTGCAAAGTAATTCCAGACAGCTCACCTTTGAAAGATTAATTCAATTTTAAGGAGGTCTGCTCAGGGGACTAGTGATGTCTGTTGGACGGGCTGCCTTCCCCTGCAGACTCTTCTTGTAATTGTCATTTTCAACCTACAGCTTTTCCTCTCCAGGGTCATTAACAAGGATGTAGTCCTCCATAGAGACATTTGTTTTACAGATATTGAAGGGAGAAGGATCATTCAGAATGTTTATCTCCTGAATTGTCCAAATAAAACAAATGTTTTTAAAAGCTGGGGAAGGAGAAGGAGGGTGAGGATAACTGGCAAGGCAGACAGAAAGTATAAAATCAGAGAATCATAAAAGTATTTGGCAAAAAATATTGGCATATCTTGATTTTTGAAGACCCAAATGCTACCAATAACACTACTCCCCTGATGTGCCTTTACATCTCTCTATGAAATTATAACCTTTATTTAAAATTCATCAAAATGAGGTGAATAAAAGCACGTGGTGTCAAGTATCCTATCACAAACGCAAGGGCCCCTTACTTCATAGAAAGTTTTCCTGCGTACAAATGCTACGTTCAGTATCTGAGAATTATTTTGCACTATGTAAAATGCAAAAGGTTGATAAAGAGCCAACCAAAAAGTCCAAATCCATCATTCAAAACAGTGGCAAGGCAGATCAAACAAAAAAAAAAAAAACATTTTTGAACTAGTTCAGTACAGAAGATTTAAAAAAAACTCACAAGCAATATGCCCAGGCCTACTGAGGGTCAGATGCTTAAGAAAGAGAAGACCCATGCCATTTGAAATGGTATTTAATTCACTTTAGTTCACCCAATCAATTCTCAGTTGAGCAAATTATTCAAAGAGCAAACGCATAAAAAAAAGCTTAAAGCTAGAGACAGTAAAGATAACTTAGTTTTCAAAGAGAAGTAGAAATTCTATAAGGAAAACAGGGGCAGTGAACCAAGCTGTACCACCTTAGCAAGGAATTTTATTAGTACATCTATTTAAGAAAAAATTGCTATACAAAGTCCAAGATTAAAAATCTGCCATTCTCGACCTCTTATAATAATTCTAAGCATCATAAACACAAGGACAAGATTTATTTCAAGTTATTTCAGCTCCTAATTTCATCTGTGATTGACCTGATGTTCAGTTTCATCTGTTTGACGTCCTCCTTTGCTCACTGAGACAATTACTGAAGACAGTCTAAAAATACCTGGTTCGCTTGCCCGAAACAGCTACCTGATGATTTCCAAATCGGTAAATCTGACTGAAATACCTACAGAGTAGTAGCAGCAACTATGCCATATGTGTTCAATTTCAATACCCATTACTAAGAAAATCTCAAATCTCACACATGCTGCAGAAAAAGCAAAAAAAAACCCCACAACAGCAAAACTATTCAAGAGATGAAAGGTAATGCTTTGATGTTTTCATCAGCTTTAAAGATTATGTTACCAATTCTGCTGCCATAAAAGCAGAATTTTGTATCCAGACTAAATCAATCTACATTAAGCAAGGTGAATACAATGACATTCCAAGAAAATGTTCCCATCACTTATCAAAACCTCATTCTTATCTGGGGCATACAAGAGATTACATATTTCTGTTGTATCTACACAATGTAAATATACACACTCAGTGTAAAAATACATGCACATGCTTCTTAAAGATCAGCACCTGTAGCTTAATTGGTAATCCAAAACATCTGTGTGTCTGTAGCCTTTCATACAATATTCAGTGTCACTGCTTGTAAAAATGGTAATACCAGCTTCAGCTGCACTTTTTCTTTGAGGTTTTCTGAGACTGTGCAGCTCACTTACCTACAGACTGCACCGTATGGATTGCCAGCGAATGTAAATTATTTCCGAGGAACCTGACTGAACAGCTGTTCACACCTAGTTATCAAAAAGCCTTGATAAATGGGGACCTTTGCAAAGAAGAGGAAGTATATTTTCCTAGTTCCAAATAAGGTTTCTGACATTAGTGACATAAAATTTACCTTTAGTAGGGTAACTTATACCCTTAAGGCATTATATCAAATATGCAGTGTTACAAATTCCTGTTGTGGTATGTGGAAATTTAAGGCTGAGGACAGAATACCCGGTACAACAGGATCTGGCCATGTCTATAGAAGCAGTGAACTCAGTTTCATCAGATTACATCATTGTGTCCAACACTCCAGCTGTGCCTCTGAATGATCTACAGAACAGAAATTACTTACTAACTCTGAAATGCTGCCAGAGGAGCACTCTTAACAATTTGGCAAAAGGAAGTCAGAATCAAAGCTTAATCCAAAACAACAAACAAAAGGAAAACAGTGTAGGTATTTATCAATGTGTAACTCTCACAAAGAGAGAATTCCTAATTTCTTAAGAGAGACAAAGAATGCATTTCAGTTTCTGGATACACAGATTGCTCAGATTTACAAAGAGTGAAAATGTCTAAAGCAACTCTGGTGCTTTGAAAGTGGAGAACTTAAAACTTTTTACCAACCGCACTATGGCCTCTTAGAAAATATCTTCCCTAAAAATATTAGGTTCAATTTTTATAATTTAATTAAAAGGTCTAATTTTACATTAGATTTTTTAATTTCCAACCCTGTGGAAACAGTTTCATTTCCTAATTACTGCAAGAAAACAAGAGGGAGTTGAACATAAAATATCTCATGAAATACATTCCACTTCATTCTTCTTCTAGAGTTTCCTTGGAGAAGGAAGTAGGGGAATGCTAAACTGAGGTCTCAGCAGTGGCATACATGAGTAAAAATTACCTCTTGGAGAAAGAACAGAGATTTGGGTGCTGAAGAATGAAGTTAAGAAATCAGATTAATTGTACAGGAGAATTAATCCTCCTACTAGGGAATGAGGCATATCTTTTCAATCTTCTGCTTTTTCTCTGGTGTTGCAAGTAGTTTTCTTCTAACAATGTTAAAAGTTTTCCACTGCTGGTTCCTAGTATAGCGAAATGGCCTTAAAATTCAAGAGGCGTTGGCACTCCATTTTACTTCTTACGTTAGTAGTTCATACTAACTGTGGCTTTGCAGTAAAAGAATTCAGAGGGAAGATCCCTCTTACTTTTCTCCATTATTTCAGTTCTATGTTTATCAAATTCTCTTCATTTTCACAGTGCACTGGACTGTCTGAAGAGCAGCTTTGCTCTGCATGGCTAAACATAGAAGAGTTTTTGTCTTCAAAAAGGGCTTAGATAAATAATCCCAAATCCTAGTGGGCCTTCTTAAAGCAACATCATAACGTCTTTACACTTTCTTGTGAGCTTGGGAAAAAAAGGTTGCCTACACATCAGTCTGAGCTTAACTGACTAATGTGGCCTTTGGGAAGGGACTGTTGAAATTCATGCATCTAGCCATTAGAAATGGATTTATAAATGCAATTATGATAAATCATAAGTTTATTGAATAATTATTAATTTTTTTAAAAAAAGTAGCAGTTACAGGTGAAAATAGAAGACACTCAGTTCAGAGCCAATGCTTAAATAGTGTAAAACTGATGTGATCTGCTGTTTCTGTGCACTGTGAACGCCCTGGGAGGTATTTGCATGACTCAGTTTTAGGTACTCAGTGACCTGATGGATGAGTAGTGATGAGATAGATGATGAAGCCACTGGTCTCAGCTGCTGACCCTGCCTGGACATCTGAACTGCTCATCACTCATTTCCTAAATTGCCATGGTTCACTGTGCAGTGTTTTTAAGCAATCCAAAACTGGCAACAATTTACCTTCAACCATATGCTCTAATCTACAGCAGTTGAGGACTTGACTGTCAAGTGGCTCAGATGACTGTTATGCAAAAGTAGAGCAAACAACTGGTGCAGTAACCTCACCTAAGACCACAACTGAATAGCAGGGTTTGCTTCAGCAAGACAATATGACTCAGTTTCTCATCTAGCAAGTGAAGGGGTAAGAGGTGGTAGGAAACCCGGTAGGCAATGTGCCTTGTTACTAGTGGTCACACCACAATCCCCAGTAAAGGCTTTAACCACAAACCAAGCTCATTAGGCACTATGTAGAAAATATAGCCCATAACATGATCCCACAGAGCTCACACCTGAGCTATCACTTACCAGGACAGACCTGCCTGTTGAAACTTCTAGGCAAATGGTCTATATGATCAGTGATGGGACAGCACTGCTGCTACCCTGTACCTAAAGCCCTGGGTTCCCTAGTCACCTAGTATAAATCATTTCCCTTGATGTTCTCATGGAGGTTATTCCTACCAGCTGTGCCACATGAAGATTTGCACATGCTCCATAAACTTTAATTCCCTTCTTAAGTCCTATTAGACCAAGCAGGGGGCCATTTCTGAAGTTTAAATGGATTTTCAGAACAATATAAAGATGAAAATGTTTTCTGGCCTCTGATTTTTAAACCTTTGGGTAAAATTAAATCTCTTCCACAGTGTTGTTGATGTTCCATATAGAAGATTTCACGAATACCAGGCACTCCAGAACATTAAGTCTGAATCCAAAGGGAGAAGTTATCCTGCTCTACAAAAAAAATGCTGTAATCGCTGTTCAAAAATCTCTCAGCTTGCTGCTTTAAAGTTGTTTTTTTCCTAATGTACCAACTTCAGAAGAGAAGGAAATTCAGTGTTTCAGGATGCAATTACCCACAGCAAAGTAAGGAACACCACAAATCACAGAATTGTTTCTGACAGCAAAATGTATTATTTCTACTCATTCAATCCAAACCTTTGCCAAACAAAATGACTAAAGTTAGAATTTCATGTCATGTTTTCCCTTTCACACTGAAAGCACATTTTAATGGAAGAGTTTATTTTTATCATCATTTTCCCTTTCACAAAAAATCGTACCTCCGGCAAAAATTGTAAGCTCGCTCTATGCAGGTATTAACACTGACATTAAAATATCTGATGTGGCTACAAGTCAGATTTAACAAGCAATTAAATCCTAAATAATTAAAACTAGCAGTCAAAACCACAGCTTCTTCTCCCAGGAATAAAATTCAAGCTAATTCAAAACCATAAACTGGTACAGAAACACATTTTACAGATTTTACTACATTCCAAGCTCATTTTGGAAACTCACAGCAGACTGATTGCCCGGCTGGAAAGATTAACTTCCCACTAGCCCCTTTTCCCTGTCCTCTGCCAGTATGTCCCCACATGTCTATCAGTTTTCCTCTGTGCAGGGAAATGCCCTTCCCTAAACAACCCCTCTACCCTTCACAAAACTGTCCCTAGTTTTAACATCTCCTCTCCTCAGAGCTAATTCCCAAGTTTTCCCTTTCAACTATTCCGAAGTTTTCCCCTTCTGTTATGGCAGAGATTTAACAGTGCCTGTATAATCCACACTGATGCTGATGGAGCCCCCCCCACAGAATTTCCGCAGAGCTGTCCAGAGTCCTGCTGTCCTGCTGCAGACACAAAGCAGAGCTGGAGGAGTCACACAGGTTACATGCCACCCTTCTGAGACAGCACGGTGGGGGTTACACTACACACACACATACCTTGACACAGTCAGACTAGTGAATGCAGATTGTTTTGGCTCTTTAATTTAGTTTTATAAGCTTTCTTAAAATTTTATGGATCAAGAAAAAGGGAATGCTAGTCTCAGCTCAGAAGTGTGAGAAACAACAAAAGGGAGCCATTCAACCTGGCAGCTGAGTTCTGGACACGAACAATAGCAAAAGAAGAAAAAAGGAAGGGAAAAGGGAGTTAAAAGAAAGAATAAACCTAGATTTAAACCAAATCAATGCTGATGCAGGAGTTGACGTTACAGACAGACTAAAACACAGCTTTGATGAAAGTAAGTAAAGCAAGCATGGAAAGACTGAGTCAGACATGAGCTCAATGAGAAGAGAAGCCTTTGAATAGATGACCTCATTCAAAGAGGAGATGCAACAGCTGAAAGTAAGACAGCTGCTGATAAAGTACTATAAATCTTTTCCATATAAAGTTCATTAGAATGGACTTCAGATGTAAGAGAAAACATCCACAGGTAAAGAAATAATGCCACACTTGATAATTAATAGTAAGTCCAACCAAGGCTGTGGTACAAGTGTTGCTCTCTATGCAAAGAGGTCACTCCAACGAGCTTCCAGAGAGCAAAAGAGATATGCTGAAGGTGAACTTAAAAGTTGTTTGACAGGTTAGCGATAGAGTTGAAAAACTAAACCAGAAAGCATCTCGCAGTCAAAATGCTTGTCTCTCTGCAAGAACAGGTACTGTGCTGAAGCATACCTTTTTTCCAGTTTTATTGTACTTCACCTTAAAAGCCTGTGACAATCTGCACACTGCAGAGTTTTAGAGTCTCCCTCACTGGAGATATTCAAGAACCATTTAGACACAATTCTGTGCAATGGGCTCGATAATGACCCTGCTCAAGGCTGGAGCAGATAACTCCACCAGTGGTCCCTTCAATCTTATCCATTCTGTGATCATTTATTATGACTATTAGTTATACAAATTACCCAATCTATAGCTTAGAGCCAGAATTCAGAGCAGCCAGCATGAGAACTGCTTGTTCTGTTTTGATGCTACTGGAGTCAAAATAAGCAATCAGCAGCAATATCCTATTGTTGCTCCACATAACACTCAAATGGAAATATCCTGACCAGCTTCACAAATTAGCCATCCTTGGTCTCAAGTCATACACTGCCAATTTGCTTTAGCCTTACTGATTTAAAACTGGCAGTAAAATTTTGTTAATCTATGTATTGTTAGTTTACACAGCCTGTCATGGAGAAATGCAATGGAAAACAAAATGCTAATTAATTTAAAACAGTCCAAGATCCTAAAATTCAATAAATCAAGTTTTGAAGTTTAAGTAGTTGTTGTCAGCAATATGTCCAATGGGTTTTTATAAGCTTTATTTTTTCACTGTTGGCTCATTATTTGATTCCTGCCTGCTCAAATAAATCCCATCATTTAAAAGGCATTACAGGGGTTGAGTACTTACAGGTCCCAAGAGAACCCAAAAGTCTTTACAAGTCTATGAGAAACAAACTGTAAGCTTCCAAGTGGAAATCTGCTGCAGTTTGATGTAGATTACAAAATTATCCTCAATGGATCATCACTATCACAGTTAGGCTATCTGGTTTTCAAAAAAGCAAAATTAATAAAATAGAGATATACATATACATTGTACGACTTGAAAAGATGTGACATTGATTTCCTTCCAGCAAACTGGCCAGGAAATCTAACCCCTAAATGTAATCAGCAAGAACACTGCATGCTGTAGTTTAGGATCCCCATGCACATTTAGCTGGTAAGAATGCAGAAGTGTTCACTAAGTCCCCACTCCTAGATCTCGTGGGACATCAGGTCAGAATTAAAAGAGTACTACACACCAGCAATGAACTTCTGAAACTTGCTGTTACAGGAGAGTGTGGAGGCAGACAGCACCAGTAAGGTCAAGAAGTATTCATTCAAACAGATGGTCAAGAGATGATAGACAGTAAAAGAAATAGGCAGGGCTGTACCCTCTAACATCCTTCATACAACTACAGAGTTGAAAGTACAAGGAAGTGCTGGGGCTCATACACTAAAGAACATCTCTGGATGTCGGAGGGGTGATACTGGGCTAGATGTTACACTGCTATGACCCAGCGTGGCATTTCTTACATTCCTATCATCCTATAAAACTCAAATTAACTATCTGAAAATGCAATTGTTTCAGACTACATGCTTTAAATTAGTTTCATATAATCTTGCTTCTTTTAATTTACATTTTTTTCCCATCCAACCTGACATTTGTCTTATTACCAATTCTAAGATTCCCAGACGAGATGAACTGCAGCAATATGAACCAAAGAGACATGAGAACTACCAAAACTGTGCTTACCTGAAATGCAGTGTTTCACAAATAAATATGAATAATATGGAAAAAAATATGTAAGTCTGAATTGTATTTTTTGTTCTACCATATTACAGAGCCACAAATCCTAATTCAAAAGCATATTAAATGTGACAAGATATCTTCATAGCATATTTATCTATGTTTTTATAAAAAAATTAGACCATAAGAAGTAGCTAAGCAATAGCACTTAGAGTAAATTTCTTATTTTCACACCGGCAGTCACTGTTTATAGCATTTAACACTTCTAATGCAGAGTACAACAGCAGTACCCCACAAGATGAGTAGCACCACATCAGCATCTTTCATGCTACACAAGAAGAAAGGCAGGCTATTGGTCAGATTACTAATGCTAAGTGATTTGGGATTGCATATTCACTTTTTAAAAACCAGTCAGAATCCTTCCTCCTTTGACTTCGATGTTACATTTCAAAAGATGAGCAAAAAATGGCAGCCTAAGCAAGAAACTCAGTTGGAATGATAACATGAGCAAAATTTTGACAAAAAAAGATGAGAACTTATTTGGTTTATTCCAACATTTTTCTCTACTTCATTTAGTACTTCTAACACTATTTAAAACTGGAAAGATTAGATACCAAAAAAATGACAGCTCAGAAGAGCTGGAAAGATATATCAGACCTGTGTATAGAAACAAGAATTAAGTTCCTATGTAACTACCAGAGAAGGATGGTGCACATGTAGGTCTAGTTTCAATAAACAAGAAAGTCAGGATATTTCTCTTGAAAGTTATACTTACAAGTTGCATACACCTTTTCCCAGAGGTGGGAAAGGATGTTACCAATACTGAACAGCACTTCGGTGCCCAAGTATTCAAAGTTCATGAGGTTTATAGCTTCCACATGTCTATCAAACTCTGAAAGCTACTTTTTTATCTTCCTGTCCGAAAACCCTGACTGGCATCAGACTGCATCTTTCAACAATTTTCACCTCACTGCTCAGTCAGCTCTTTTAAGGCAACTTACCTGCTCTGTGGTATCAGTTCTCTTACCTTGATACCAGGAAATAATTCAAGAAGGGAACCGAAAAAAAATTATCTGAAACAAATCAGATCCTTCACATTCCACTTACAACCACACCCACTCGTTTAATCCTTACAGATATACAGAAAGAGAGCACAAAACAGTTACTCCTCAATTAACTCTCGATCTGTGTGCTCCCATATGCTTTCTACAGGCAAGAATCACTGAAACATGAGGAAAAAGCATTTTGTTTGAGACATAGAAAAATCAGTGAAATAGGACACAGTTTAATGTTTTTATGAGAGGTCAATTACTCTAGAGTCATATACAGAATGAAAGCCATTCCTGGGAGAAACAAGCAACATTCTGGAATGCATCAATAACAGCTTCATAAACAGCTCACTATACGTGGACTGTAATAAAAGCACTGGGACTCAAAACCTCCAGGTTTTTAGCCACAAACTCAATTTTCAAGCTTATTCTTGTCTCTCTAAAGCTAGTAAAATGAACAATTTCTGGAAGTAATTTTTCAACTCTCAAATTATAAGCAGCAAATTTTTACATAGAAGAAGGCTTCTGCAAAAGCTGTAAACCATTCAGAAAGACTCTAGATGCATATGAGATACAAAAGGCCCTCACTGACCTTTTGACAAAGCTTTGTCTAGCACACTACTATAAAGGGAAAAGTGCAATTTTCCTCTAACTGTACCTTCTCACATATTTTCTGAGATCAAGTTATGGTCGAATTGCCATGTAACCATATTTTCAATTTTCTTCATACATTTTTACAACACTCTCACTTTAGCAGTATTTACCATTATCACTCCCAGCAGTCAAGACTGTTTGCATAAGGTGTTATTTGTCAAGAACCTGTTACTTGAAAGGAAGACCTCTTCTGCCTGCACAGCAGATTTGTAGGTGGAGAAAAGGAACCTTGCAGAGAGAAAAGTGAAGGGAACCAAAATAACCACAGGCACATGATCCATAAATATCTAAGTGAGGATGGAGTAGAAAATGCATCAGGCATCCTTCTCTAATAGGACTCAAATACATTCATAAGATACTTTTTTCACATGTGATAAGAAGAAATCACAACATGCAATTTCAACTTAATTTGTTGTAGAAGGATTGTCATAAAACTCCCCCAAAGGCTGAGACCTTAACTGCAGACAGACCTACCCAGAACTTGTGTTTTCACACATAACACACATCTAAATGTTTCTAGCCCTGCTTAACTGCTGAAGGAGTGATACAAAACACTACAACACTTAAAGGCTACCCTCAGGAAGATCAGCGGAATGTAGCTCTGCAAGGAGAAATGCCAAGAACTACACTATGAATAGCATGTCTGGATACACCTAACCATATTTTGATTTCACAATGCCTTAAAAGCTACTGAATGTACTTAAGCAACACAGTCTAACATACAGAGAATACCCAGAGCACAACTATTAAGAATTCATGTTCTTAGTTTGCTCCTATTCTGTATCCTAGTCACCCTCCCGAAGACTGGAACAAGGGAGACGCATTTTCCTTCCATAGACAAGGAGCTGGGAAAGGTCATCATTAGGCCACATGTTAGAAACAAAAATGGCCACAGCCAAGACAGAAAAAGGTTCTGAACAAAACCAGGACGTAATTTGGCAATGGATACCTGTACAAACACAAAGAGGAAGGCTGCTTACTAGACTGCAATCTACTGCAAAGGGTCTGATGGTTAAAACAGATCCATAAACTGAACATGAAATCAGCATATTGTTGATGTCACACAAGGGGTAATCACCTTCCCAGAAACATTCAGCCTTTGACCACAGTTTTCTTACAGCCACCCCTAAAGAGCTGTCACTCCAAATGGGTAATTACCACTCAGTAGCCAGTAATGAACCATGGACATTTATCCTACTGAAATGTTTGTTTCTTTTACATTGTTAGCATTTAGAGTAATACTGAATGTAAGGGATGGGGATAGACATCCCAGTGATTTACTGGAGGAAAAAGAGTTCTGTTGCTCACTGAAGCAGAATTGTCCACAGGACATAATTTCTAGTTTAAGAGGAAAAAATCTCTTCTGTATCTGAGGAAGAGAAATAAGTATTAGGTTAATTAAGAAGAATTGCAAAACTGTGCTCTGAATAAAGGCAGAATTAAATGAGTTTTGGAGTAAGACAATACATTTCTTCTGAAATCCCAGATGTCTTGGAAAGATCACACACAAAAGCTACTACACTCCACTAAAGGGAAATATTCAAGTGAATCCCCAGGAATCTGAACCTAAGGGTTACTCCAAAAAAGGGTGCCTGAATGTGAATTATTAGGCAATCCCAGTTAGACTCTCTTTGGCAGTGGCAGTTTGCCAAGAGAGACTTTGACAAATCCTGAGACCTCAACTGCTACCATGGAACCATGTATTTATCTCAGAGTAAGTAGATTTATGCTTGTGGAAGTAGACAATGTTCAGATTTTGTTTCATTTCTTCACTCATGTTTTACAAATATGTGATTATATTATTATATTTAGGTATTACAAACAATACTTATACTTCTAGTTTACCTTGTTTACCCATGGCCCAGCTAACCAGTGCAGACACTGCAGTGTCCACAAGTAAGAAAGGTGCTCCCCTCTCATGACACAGTTCAGATTCTGGCCCTGCAGGAACAGGACAGGACCCAGGTGTACACAGGGACTGGCAGCAACTGAAGAGGCTCTGTGATGTGCAACAGGTTACCACAGTGCATGCTTATCCCTGGAGTCTGCTGGGATCTGGGTCACACACAGACTTCCTGCTGACTGCTTCCCACACAGGAGGTGTCCTTGCTTACTCCCCACTCCTGGGGAATATGCCATGGGCTCTGGAACTGTTGCATTATTTCAAAAGCCAGTGTACGCAGAAGCAAGCAAGGTAATATTATAATTATCAGAATGTGGGCATCTAAGATATTTGGAACTTGCACTACTCAAGGAATCAGACACTTTTTTCAGAATTCTTGAAATAATATTTGAGATCCAAAGGCAAACACATTGCAACAAGTAAGTTGTACTGGTTTTGGTATTTTTCCTTTCACTGTGTTTATATTCCTGTTCAATACAGAAAGACTTAAGTCTTACTGCACAGACCCAGGTAGTACTGCCAGCCAACCAATAGGTGAGTTAATGGAAACTGAAGTGCTAGTGTCCTTTTTATTGTACTTCACTAAGAAATATAAAAATGGGAAAACAATACCAAACCAACAGTTACTTCAGTTTCTGAACCTTAAAAAGAATCCTCTGTTCTTTCTTATGTTGTTGCACTTGTCCAGGGACTGCACAGGGAAAAATGTCAATTAGTGTCAGAGTAGAATTAAAATCTCAGATGTGCCTATGCTCACTGCAAAATCCCAAAGATAAATACAAAGTAGCCTTCAGAAAAAAGTGATTTGTAACAAGTCTCCCTAGGGAAATGGAAAGAACTGAATATAATCTCACAGTAAAATTCTGCCAAGAACTCCATTCAAGAAAAGCAATTGTGAATGCTAGGTAAGTGACTAAGTAGATATGACTTTTACCTCAATAATATGTCAGAGTAATTCAATGTGTATTAAGGTAATTAAATATTCTCAGTGACACAGAACTGAAACTTGAAAAGAAAACTGTAAGTTACACTTCTGCAAGACTTAAGAGTGAAATATCTTTCATTTTAGAGCAGGTGGTGGTTCCTGCAATATCTCCCATTCTCAGAATGAGCACTTTAAGTGATAATACTTTAGGATGTATGTTGGATCATTAAATAACATTTGGATCACAGAGGTTTTCCAGTGCCAGTTTCAGAAGCTATTACATTAATAATACATTAATAAAGCTATTTTTTCTTACATGAATAACATTAACAATGTAGACCGACCATTGCTCTAAATATTGGAATTTTGAATTCTTTCCCTATATCAGTTTATTTCAGCTACTCAGTACTGGATATGTTTGAAAAATAAAAAGGATACACTAGGCAACATTCCAGATAAACACACTACAATGAATGACCCATGCTTGTAAGGTGTATGCTTCTCCTACAAAAATATTTAAATTCATACACATTTGCTTGTCTGTGTGAGACAACATTTTTGTTGTACTTCTCTAAGGTCTTGGGCTACAAATTAGCTGTGTATTGACTGAGCATAGAGGGATTGTCTTCTAAATTTTAAATACATTCATACCTATTTAAATCTTTCATCTAGTTTCCAAAAGTTTAAAGAAAAAACAACATAATCAAATCATCATTTAAGTGTGACTTCTACAAAATTGGCATTTTCTATTACTGCAAAAACAAAAGCAGAAAATTATGCTAAAATCATACTCCATCACCTGTTAACATTGGGGCCACTTCTTAATGAATATTCTCTTATCTTTGCTCCCCAACAGATAAAGGCTTTAACATGTTAGGCAGTGGATGTTTTTCATAATGTTGAATTCAAAGCTTGCTGAAATCAAATGTTTCCTTTATGAGGGCTCCAGTTGACTTGAACACATTCAAGTAAAACATTTATAACATTGTACTCAATTACCTCCCTTGCCTCTTCTCTTTCCCCTTCTCTTGGGGCCCTGCTTCTTTTTGAAATAATGTCACCACTGGGCTGAAAGCAAATTAAATTTAAACACTAATAACTAAGTTATCTAGATGTGCCCTTAAAAACAACGTATCACTTTGGTCTATATTTTAATATCACAGTGCAAAAATTTTAACAACCAGATTCTCTCTGGCCATAACAGAAATGAAATACTACTCCTCTGGCATTTTGCTTAAAAGAATATTTTAAAAAATGAACATCAAAGAAATACTAATGCAAATCAAACCAAATATCAGAACCTGAGTTCAGAAATGGTTGTACTTACTCTTTATTCCTGCATTTAATACATGGCTGGTAAAGGACTTTGACAGCATTCCAGGTCCCCACTGGTCCAGAGCTAGGCATGAAAATATCTCCAAACAGTGTAAGAGCACTGGGAGAGGAGGAACTTCCTAAAGACTCCACCAACAATGTGTCAGAATTTAAAAGCCATATCTGTAAATGAAGAAATAATTTATTTTACTGTAGATTATATAAATTTCAATTTGTTACTTTGCTCTGACCCTAAATCAGCTGATACTAAAGTCACGTTCCTACAAAGTTTCTAGAAACAGTATTAACAGACATAAACTGACATTTTATTACTAGCACAGTCTGCAGAGACTCTAGTGGGAAAAAAGGGTTAATAAAATAAACTGATGCCTGATTAATCACAGTCACTCCTATGATCTTTTCTGTGAAGCTGCCTCTTTTAATGACTGTAGCACATTCCCTTTGATAGTAACAAAAGAAACAGTCCCAAGTCATCTCTTTCAGTACCAGATGGATTATTTCACCAATTTCATTTTCTTTTTTGGAGTTAGTTAAGCATATGGTGTTGAGCAATTGAGGGCTAAAGACAGGGAACTGAAAGACTGCTCACTGGAAGTGCCAAAAATTGAGGATTTTTAGAAGTGATAGTTATGACTGGATGGAGCTAAGACATGCATGGAAGAAAACAGTAATTAATATAATCTAAAGGAATGCTGGGATGTACAAACAGCTGTAACAGGCTCTTACTTCCAAAATAAATCTTTATAAAATTTCATAATGGGACTAGCATTCTTCAGCACTATTTGCTCACAGCAATTCAAGGGATATTTACTGGGTAGAATTTTGAGAAATTTGAATTTTTTACATCAGATTAAGGATCTTATTTAATCTTTGTGTGATTTGGCACCAGTGTTCCAACTTGGATCCAGGGCTTTCATGCTAAACACCGTACAAGAAAGTCAGGCTTTTCCTTTATTCACAGCCTGCAGGACTGAAGTGATCCAAGTTAACAATGGAAATCAATTTTTGCAAGTGCTGAGCCTGTATGAAGTGTTTATATATGAAATATTTATCATAGAAAACAGGATTTATGCGGTGCTGCTCACTAGAGAGCAATCTTCTGCTTCTCATGATCTAATCAGCTTCGAGTAAAACAAGTTACATGATGTTAGGCAGCAGACACATGATAACCCCTGGTGGAGGCAGAAAGCCACCATTAACAGGACACACAGTATATGTTGTAATTGAATGTGACAGTCACAATTTATCAGAGCCCAAGGCTCAGAACATTACAGTGGAAGCTTCATAAAGAAGGAATGAGATATATTGATAAAATACCTTGGGAGGGATGGGAGGAGGAGAATCACTTTAGCATATGCACATAAATGATGACAAGCAACTGCACTTGGCTTAGCAAGTGGCTGTTCATCAGTTTTGCTCTGGTAACTCACTGTAGACATTTATAGCCTAAACTGCAAAACACACCTCATCAGCTGGGACCATTACACAAGGTGCTTTAAGCTAAGTTGGAGAAAACAGTGAAAAAAGAGAAGTGTCCTATACACACAGGCCACTGTGAACACTTTTAGTTTAACCAAAGTTTCTTTCTTTTGAAATTACTAACAATTCCCTGTGAAGGAGCTTCCTGGGATGCTTTTCAGAAAAGGAATATCCTTTAGTCTAGGGATCAACGCAGCAATAGCTCCTTTCAGACTACCTTTTGCAATTTGTCTTAGAGAAAGCAACCAAAGCATTTCATTTGCAACATGGCCCATCTGATTCTTTCTACCACGAGTGTTGACATGTGGTATCTGACAATCAGATTCTACCACTTGTTCAGAGTATGTCTTTGTCTCTGTATTCATAACTTAGCACACAATACAGAGAAAGAAAACGAATCTTTGGGGGTGGCAGAACTCCTGGCCACGAGAAAATCAACTCCTGAACTACATTTACTTCTTTAGGCAGTATTTTCATTCTTTTCCTCATGTATGAACTATTTTTAGATCTTGCTTTCAGTCTGAATGAACAAGCAGTCACCCAGACTCTGTGTGTTGACTCAAAGCAGTCTATATGTTATTTCCAGCTAACGCAGCTTCATATTTTGATCTGTGCTTTCAACTACGTTACTCACAATATGCAATTTTCCTTCCTTTCTACTACTTTGTACAGCAGAGCTTGCACAAACAACTTCCTTTCACATTAACTCCAGCAAGAAAATAATCTTTACAGAAAGATAAATATATAAAGTTTAGAATTCATTCACAGTGTGATTGATGACCTTTTCTGAAATGACTGCACCAGACCAGTTGGTCTTTTTTTCATTGTTTTCTTTTTTTATTTATTTAAATCACTTTGTTCACAGACTTCAAAGATTTTCTCAGGAGAAAAGTTGCAACAAATCCACCCAATTATACTTGTGGGACTTGATCCAAGTAGGTGAAATACTACAATTTTGTGGATAATCAGGCAACAATTCAGACTTTATACGAGTTTAAAAAAAGCTTTTATTTTTCCTTGCTAGTTCTTTCTTAGTTATTGTAGACATTACTATGACTTTTATCATAACACAGATCACAAATGCAAACATCTGTCCTTTACAGCTACTTTGCCCTCACATCCAGACTGTTCAGGTAAAGATGTGGTTTCCACATATTTCACAAAGAATAAAGGTCTCTAAGAGAGCTGGATGGCTAAGTCCCAACAAGGTTCTCATGATCTCGCTTCTTCATCACTGCAGCATCTACCCCTTCTCCAGTCTTAACAAATGCAAACTTGTTCTGCACATGCCCTTCAAGACATGGTTCAATAACCAGTATCTGACTGACCAGTCTCTCCCATTTTGCTACATATTACTTTTCTTGGGATATCTTCCCAGTCTCTCTCCACTCACTCCTGAAACACAAGCTGCCTTACTTTCAAGGCAGTTTACAGCCTAATTCCACTCCAAAAACATCTTTTCTCCAGTACTGAAAGACTAGAGATAGCATTCAAGTGCACTTTCTGATTTTCATAGATGTACCTTCTTGGGTGTTGTCAGGTTGATCCCACCCATGATACAAATTCTCTGTTTCTACCTAGAAAAATACTTATTAATCTTTCAAAGCTACACTTTTCTACCCTACAGAAACAAACAGACATCTGTTAAGATACTGCTACTCTGACCAGTAATGTAATATTTTGCTCATGCTCTCCTATGTTTGCTGTACTCCTCTTACTCTTAGCTTGTAAGTCATGCACCTGATGGTAGGGAACCCTTCAAAGTGGAGTAAAGAGAGGAGGCAAGTGATTCACCTTTTACAGAATGTGAAGAGAGCAGAGATACAGTTAGAAAAAAAAAAGAAAATCTGCATGCAGCACCTCTCTTTTTCCTGAAACAGAGACTTTTATTTATTGACATCCTTTAAAAAAACCCCAACATAAGTAGTATATATCTTGAACAGGATAAGTGTAACTTAAACAACAGAAACTCATACTATGATATCATAACTGGTAACATTAAGTGAGACATACAGAGGAAATAAGAAAAATGAGCATACATAACATTTGTGGTTTTAAAAAAAATTAAAAACACTTGTGAGAAACCTTCACCTTAATTATCACATATACAGCCTCAGCTGTGTGCATTCATGTATGTAAGCACAAACACTGTGAACTAGAATCTTTGGCTCATTATCAAAACAAACAAGTGGGACAGCTGGTTCATGATGCATCAGTGATGAGATTCCTTGTGTAACTCGGCTGTGTACTCACAGCCTCAAGCACCTACATTTTATACTGTTTAGCTGTTGACAATCATTAATATAAACAGTGCTTAAATTATACTTGTGTCCACAAGGTCTCTGAGCCCTAAGACTTAACCCCAATACACCTGTTGATGTGTATACAGTTGCCAGAATCTCACTCTGGACATGAGTAAGGGCTTTCTGATGTTAAACACAAAAAAATCCCCAAAATCTAGCAACTAACTAATAAAAAGGAAGAGATGCCAATCAGAAGCCAGCCCCTAACTAATTCAACCTGCTCCTCTGCAGTGGCAAATAATGCAACTCAGAGCCAAGAGTAATGGCAATCTACTAAACAAAGTGATTTTTTCTGATAGAAAATAAGAGGTTTGTTCTTCATAAGCTACTAGACTTAAGCAGCAGAATTTTAGGTAACTTGGAAACACATAAACTACATGGGAAAAATCACAGTTTTCAATGACTCCTCAATTAGATAATAGTGACAATTAGGGGTCTGCTCGTGAGACCTTAATTTTGCCATCACAAAAGAGGTACAAATGGTTGTACAAATGTTATCTTGGCATTAGAATTTATTTAAAAGCAAGAGATATACACTTGCTTCAGCATGAGGGTGTTCAGAAATTACAGAACTTGGACATGCATATATAAAACAATTTATGTAATTAGATTGTCTGCCCCAAGAAAGTGAATCCATAAGTTTATCCAGGGCAGGAATCTATAATCATGTATTTCTTTATCTTTGTGTATGAATTGTTTGTATAAACCGCAAAAATACAATATTTAATTCATGAATAAAAGAAAATATCCCTGGTTATAACAAGTGTATAGTACTAAGATCATTCCAATACATCTTAAAAGTTTGAGGAATCTAGCTGTCACTATTTAAATATCAAGCTTAACCAAGTTTAGCAGCATTAGGACATTAAGTATAATAGGCAATTTTAGTTTTGTTTGCACTTCACTTTGTAATGCAATGTACTGACTACATGAGCAATCACTGCTGACTTAAGACAATCCATGTGAAAGATGCTATGCACTTGATTCATTTCTGCTGATTAAAGATAAGCACTGGAGCAAGAAGATGAGATATATGTTAAAAGTCAAAATTTACTTTCCATGATTTCTGAATACAAACCAGTGTTACTTCTGGTTTACTTGTGGTGCATCTGTAGTACTTTCATTAATGTGACAAGAGAAAATTTCTCCATATATCTCTACTTACATTAAAAAACTTGGAGATTCCTTACTTGAACAGAACTCTTCAGAACTACTTCAAGAATTTGAATTGGTTAATTTTCTTTAAACACACAATAATGAACAGCATAAATAACATATTTTAGGAGCTGGGATACATAGGTTAAACTTCTTTAGCAGGATGAAGACATAAAAACTTACCAGAATATATGTTTTTCCATCATCCCCTTTTATGGTGAATCTAAATGTGCTTTTAGCAGAGGATAATTCCAAAAGACACTGAGCAACCATGCTCTGCACAAATTGAGACCTATTTAAGAATGAACCACGTATTATACATTTTCGTAACAACTGCACAGGCAAAGTCATTCCTACCAATGCACTACTGGTACATGAGTATTTCCATACTGTCAATTCCACTACATTCTACAATTTTCCATTTCCTGCAACAGGAATTTTCTTTAACAGACCAGAATTCTAAATGGTTCCACATCCTTTATTTTGGTTGACACCAAATGTCAAACGCTGAATAAAAGCTTTTCCCTATTATGTTTTACATATATGAAAACAAAGTTCAGAACAATGCACATTTCAAATACAATTTACAAAAAGAAAGAACTGTGACTAATGCATAATACATGACACCAGATAGTTAGATCATGTTCTGTGTCATCTTAGTCTTACTTTCAAACTGAATTGCTTGAAAATTCAAATATGTCACTTCCAATTAAATATTTCAAGCTTTACTTCATTTAACTTTACATCATGTAACCTTTCATCTCCATAATTAGTCACCAGACATTGTGCAAGTTTAAGTAGTTAAAAACATAGGTATTTTATTTTGGTTTATGACCTGAATAGTGAAACACTGTGACAAAGTATACACAATCTCTCTCTGTCACACACAAAGGAGAGCAAACGAAACTGTATATAAGTGAACTCAAACTACATTACTTTTACAATGCTTAATTCTGTGATGATTACGTAAAACTGCACCATTATTATATATAATTATTCAAGAAATTACAACAATTATTACAAGAATTAGAGCATTTCTAGCATCCTTTTTGAAACATATTTGTGAGTAAATTATCTGATTTTTTTGTTACCTTGGTGTTGGGCTGAAACATCCGTCAGATGGCTGAATAATCACCTCGGTGACATAATATTTAATAGTATCTAAAATGACAGAAACATTTTTCAAGTACAATAGAATAACCAACTTGTTAAGATTGGACTATAAGTCACTCTATCACTCTACTGGTTAAACATTTGTTCAGTACTCCATTAAGAGGTGCAGCAGACAGTCAAATTCTGCTTTGGTTTGTAGGAGGTGAAGCAACCATCAAAAAAAACCCCTACATTGCATGAAGAAACCTGCTCTGAGCTAATTACATGATCATCAATTTCTCATTCATATTGATCTTTGTTTAACGCTGGGAACAATCCTCTTGAAAAAAAGCAAGAGCTGAAGCCAAGCCTTAAAGATGAATTGAAAGAACTTTCCTAAAGCACTGAGATCAGCATAGCTTACATAAGTATTTTAGTACCCTCTGCTGCTCAGTAATGCTGCAGTGAATCACAAGAGACAGTTTTAATAACAGCACACACAGGGGAATAATTTTCTTCTTTGCTCAAAGAGCAGAATGGAACTTCTTTCCAAAAATCACACTTACTCAACACTAGCACTGCATACGTTCTGAGTTTCAATGTAACTGTTCACCAAAAGCTTCACTAAGACAGCCTTTAACACTAAATTTAACTGTTTGAGGACGTAATTTAATCCTCATCAGTAATGTAAGGTCAAAGATGATCATATTGAAGATCTGGGTCTGTGTGGCAAACAGCCTAATCAGAGGGCCAGCAAAATAGCTTAAGTATAGAGAGTAGTAAGTTCATTCTACTAAGCCTTAGCATGTGAACAACTGGAAGATTCACCAGTTCCATAAATTTTAAGGGTGGAAGGGATTGTCTCATCTGATCTTTGTCCACACATTCCATTTAAACTGGATGAAAGTAAGCATTTCAGGAAGACGCTTAATGTGTTTTAAAGACTCCAAAGGTTTGGTAATCCAATCCCTTCTCCAGATAAGTACCACACTTTTTAAATTATCTTCACTGTTAGGAAATAATATTTTACCTCTAAGTGTAATGTAGCCTGTTCCATGCTGTGCTAGTCTTAGGAGACAGGAGGAAAAAACAGTTCAGTCCCTCTAGTTCCTCAGCCATTACCCTGACTAAGGAATTGTTGCTACTGCTACAAGGATATTGGGAATTTCGGAGATGTTTGCTTGCAGAGAAAAAGAAGGTGTGATTTCCCAAGAGAAAATCATATGAGTACATGTGGGTAGAGCTGGAGGAAAAACAGCAAACCAGGGGAACTTCAAATCCAAATCTGGCCTACACAGGTACACCACTCTAATCCTGCTTTATCTTTAAGGCACCGATATGTGCTCATGAGGAAGTACCAAACCATGAAAGTCAAGTTTGCCCTCTAGTCCCTTTTCACAGTCTTGGTTCTGTCTAGACTTATACCATACATCTCTCGTTAGTTTGTCTATTCTTTGAACTCTACCTAAATCTCCTACAGCAGTGAAGAAACGTGGTGAAAACAATGGATATGCTACTTCACTTCAGCTGTGTGCAGAGTCCATACCAAATGCATGCACACCTATATAGGGTTTGCCTTTCCCCATTCCCACTGATCAGATCAATTACTGGGTGCTACAACCATCTGAAGGATTAGATTAAGGCATCTATTACTCATGACCTTATTATTTATGCTCTTTTCCAAGCACTCCTTTCCCAAAATCACATCCTGCTTTGTGGGCTTTCAAACACTGTACCTTACATTTGGTTTTATTGAAGCCTGTACTGTTCAGAACCCTGTACAGGACAATCAGAATGCTCTGTAACAGAAGACCTATCTTGCATCACCTCATGACTTACTTCTTAAACAGGTTTTGCATTTTCTGAGAAATTTTTATATTCACCATATCTCTGAACTGAAACAGGCTCAAACTGACTGATGCAGGGGAGTAGGACAATGAAAGAATGAACCCTGCTACTAACAGTTTTATCATTGCTTCTCTCCTGTAAATAGCTGAATTTTAAAAAACAACCAGACACTCGTCTTTACACTACTTCTGGTAAACTGTTGATTCAATATAATTACAGGTTTTAACCATCAGTTCATAATCAAATGAGGACTAGACATAACCTGCTTCTTTGACATGGCTTCCTTCCCACAAAACCAGGCTGACTGTCAGCAATCATATCTTTAGCTTCTAGTTCTGTGTTGATCACGTTCTGAATCAACATTTCACTTACTCTGTAGAACTGACAGGAAAATAAACAACCTGCAGTTTCTCAAGTCTCCTTTTCCACTGGGATTCCTAGTAAACTGGAATCATGCACTAAGTCTTCCAAAGCTTTGAAATTAGCCAACCATGTCACAGAAACAAGGATGAGGAAAATCCCTGCTGAAAGTCACTTTCAAGGTCTAGCAGTGAAGAAACAACCTCATCTGCTCCTGAAGGGAATGAGACGAACACACAGGAATCAGCCCTGCACCTTACTGATAAAACTACTTTCCTTCAGAGTTTTTAACCTGCAGTGCTCAATGGCTGATGCAATCTAGTTTTGTTTGTACATCTCATACCTGATGATACTGTTTCTCCCAGCATGGTCTTGCAGCGCTTACAAATTACTCTAGTATTTTCTTTTGACTTCTGTAGGACAAAGAAGTATCATTAGATGCCACTCAGATATTTTGAAAAAGGAATACATAATTGTAACATTATCTACAGAGCAGACAGTGAAATTTGTACTTGTTTCTGTTCTCTTTATGTTTACAGATTTGCCTTCACTACTTCAGCTTTCTACAGGTGGACTTGTTTGCAAGTTTCACACTAGTTTTAAAATCTGGTAATATATCCTGACCTCACAGCAAAATAATGCACATGAAATTAAGTGTTCCATAATATACACAAAAAAATAGCATGCCACAATGTGACAACCATTACTCAGTAAACGTTCTAGCCACTGTGGATAGTTTTATAGGAGTTGAATACCAACTCCATGTTCAGCAGAGAGCAGAAAATGTCCACAGATTATTTTGAGTTACTAGGAAACAGCTGAAGAACACAATACAGTGTGATATTCCAGAAAGGTGCAGTGTATTCAGTTCTTGAACAACCCTTATCCCCCAATTCAAGCAGAAACAGAAAAGATATTGACAAAGAATAATTATCAGAGATGCAAACCAGTTTCCACATGTGGCAAGAAAATGCATGTAACAGGAGGAAGCATAGAAGACAGAAAAGTGTATCACTGAAATACATAAAATCACAGATGCTTAGGAAAAGCTGGACAGAAAAAAAACCCCATTTGCTCTCATAGCCCATGCTATGAAATTACAGAATCACAGAATTAACTAGGCTGGAAAAGACCTCTGAGATCATCAAGCCTTATTTGTATCAAAGAAAAGAAAGGCATTTATCACACAATGCATAATATAGTATTGGCACTCACTACAGGAAAGTATTTTTCATAGTAAAAGTATACAGAAGCTCAAAACATTTTCATAAATTCAGAGGAAGCAATGTCCATCAAGGGCTTATGAAAAACCAAAAATGCAGGTAACGATACCTAGTTCAAGGAGCTTCTACGATCTCCAAAATATCACTCAATACTTGCCTTACTCTTATGTATCCATTATTGCCCTTTGAAAAATATCTCATTTCAGGATGAAGTCTGCCCTATGACACTCCTACTAATTACAGTGTTAATATTCAAATTCAGTATAAAAAAAATAAGCACAACCCCTACTTTAATCCAAAGTCTAAGCTGCAGAATTGGTTCTGTGTGGGCTTATTAACCTGGATATAACACACTAGACCTCTGGTCTGAAAGCGGTACATATATATAACTACAATGATGGTCACAAAGGAGGAATCAAACTAAATGGCCCAGGGAGAGACTACATTGGAACTACAGCCCCCTTGCTATGGGGATCAGAAAAAAACATATGCAATTATCCTGTTTCCCAATTCCTACCTTGCTGCTCCTTTGGAACATACACAGTAAAATTCCTTTCTTGATTTGAAAAGCAAGGATAAGTAAGATAAGGTTTTGTGAAAGCCAGCATTTGAGACAGGTACAAATACTGCACCGTACACATATAGAATATACGGTACTTCCTTGAAAGCTACAACTTGAGTAATTTTTTCTGACTACAGTTACAGGTATGGCTGAGAATTGTGCAGTACGGTACCTAAAAAACACCACCACCTCATTGCATCACACTTCAATGGAAAAAGCAATAGTTCTAGCTCAACTAATTAAATCGATATATCTATTTGACAACTTGCAGCTGCTGGCAATCTGCAGGTGGAGGTGGATCACAAGCCTAATATTTTCTGTTTCTATTCCTAAGGATCCCTGATACGGTGTCAGGGAAAAATAGTTTCCCCAAGAGATACTATTAGGATGCTGCAAGACCATGTGACATTTAAAAACTATGTTACTCTGGAAGACTAATAGATGTGAAAAATATGTTTGCAGTGGACAGATACTGTCTTGGTCCCACTGGAGTCTGGAAAAGATTGTTTAAGCATCTCTGGTACATTCTTGCTACTATTTTGGTCATAGGCAAACACTTTCCAAAGAACTGCAATGCAATTAAAAAAGAACTTTCATACTGGGGCAGACTGCAACAAAATTATCTGAAATGAGAACATTTATGCCAATAGCAATCTGTCTTGCCTGTAACTTTCTATTACTCATATTATGGAAGAATTTTCTGCTTCAGTATGAGGGGTTTTTTTCCTTATTAGTCCAGTTTCTGATGGATCTTACTTTTGCTCATTTGCTTGGCAACTGAGTGATGCTGGAAATAGGCAAACACAGAAATGAGAATTCATTGCTAGCATGAAAGATGTAGAAAGAGGGATTTGACACAAACAAGGAACAAATTCTCAACCTTTTTTTTTTAGCCTTAGAAAGACTTGGAAAAATCAGACTCTGTTTTGGGTTCAGATGTGGCTGTCTTGCATTCTTAGGACATAACAGTAAGGAAATTGAGGTTGTTTGACAGTTCTGTCTAGAGAAGAGGACCCGCCATCTTATGTAACAGCTCTTGATGTTGATGTTTCTGAGGTGTTTAAGGAAGCAAATGTGAAAATTCATTACACTAAACTACTATCATATGTCTCTGACATAAAACAGCCTCCTCCCTCATTCAAAAGTTCTGCTGTTATCCTGGTTTGACCCACATCTCTGTAACATCTTTGTTCCGCATTCTTTTATTATTCATTTGTCTCAAAATCAGTCCTTTGCTGCCAAACATTCTCTTTGATTGATGAAGAAGGGTGTAATATTGAACTCCACACACCCTGCCTCTTCCTGTATTTGTTCCCACTGTTATAAGATCTCTTTTAAGACTGCTGAAATGTGAGAATTCATTTTAGGGACCTCTGGCAGAAAACATTGTCCTCTTGGAAATTCTTAATCTTCTACTTCTCCTTCTTAAGGAAAATTAGAAGAAATAACTCCAATTGTCACAGAGTTAATCCAAATTAATCTGCTTCTCCCGTGCTGATATCCTTTCATGGTATCAGCCCTTATTTTCCCCTCCCTGTATTTTGCTTTTCAAAGAACAATGGAACAAGAAACCAAAGGCACCACAGCAGCAAGAGCTGGAATATGGATAGAACTGTTCCCCAGGCATTGCACCACCAGCCATGGAATTGTGAAAATACAGGTGAATTTATTGGGGATAATACAAATCACTAATAAGCAGTAGCAGATAGAAATCAAGGTCTCTGGTGTTAGTTCTCAACAGATTAAAAGTTTCATGCTGGGAATCTGGACACAGTAAATCATCAGTTTTTACAGACACAAACTGCCAAGGTAGCAAAGGTTACCATAACTGCAGAAGGATTTCAACAATTAGGTTTCAATTAGGTACTGAGAGAAAATCTGGCATCTTTATGCCCAAACTTTGTCAGCACAAATGCAGAAAAGCAGTAGATTGACAGAAAAGCTTAATGGAAATGTAGGCTTATACATGTGCTAATGTCCAAGATGAATTTTCTTTCTTCATGACTTTTATCCCACCATTGAAACATCAGCATCCCAAATAATGTTTTTGCCCTGGCAACAACAAATGTTGACATTTCTAAGCCAAATAATAGCCTTCTTCCTAGAGACTCAGCTGATGAATATATCCCCTCCCGGAACACCTCAGAAACATGAAGTGCTATAACATGAGATGGCAGGTTCCCCTCTCTAGAAAGAACAGTCAAACAAACTCAGTTTCCTTACTATGTTCAAAGAAGTAAGACAGCCACATCTGAACCCAAAAAAATCCCACCTTTCTTTGATTATATTTATAGTTATGCATCCAGTCATAGTTTGAGAAGAAAAATAACTGTTACTCCAGTTTCCTCCTCATTCTTTGCTCCACTATTCTATGGCAAACACCTACCCCATTACAGCTATTATCCTACTAAATTTTGATGTTCTTCTGTCCTTCACTCGGGATAATTTTTGAGGAAAACTTTTGGGTTTAGAACTACATAAATAAATAGCTTCTAATTCAGTTTATAGGACAAAGTTCTTTTTGCATATCTAGGTTAGTATCTCAACAAAACTTAGAATATTTTCTGGCTTCTGTATAACTGAATGTCAAGAACTCACTATGACCTTCAAAACAGCTCAGTTATATAAGTTAAGCAAGCCAGGAAACAAAAAAAGAAAAAAAAAAAGTACTTTACAATTTAAAAAGTCCAAATACATTTACTTGAGAATTATTTGATGAAAATACTTTACCAAGTTGGAGCCACTCTGAGAAGCATGGTGTCCAATCTCTGAGCAACCCACAGGTGATTCAGGCACATGTGACTCATTTCCTGAATTCAACAGAAAAAAAGTGTCTCCAAGAAAACAATCATCATGCTGAGGGTGCAAAGTGCTTCTGGCAAAGGGGTTAGGGTGACAACACCACTCTTCAACTAATTCACTCCAGTTTTCACTTGGTAGAGGAAGAACTCTAAGAAATTTCCTATGGGGGAAGAAGAAACAAATATTTCAATACAATTCTTCCCTAAGATACTAAAAGAGACCTCAGACTCCTTACAAAGGGGGTGGGGGTGAAAGCATGGCATTTTCTCAAAAGGCAGTACTTGACTCTCTTTTCAGTCAAAGGCACTTTCTTTGGATGAATTCTGAGAAGGCCATGGCTGAATGTTTCCTGCCAAGTTTGTAATGAAGCATTTCCCAAGGGTGAATCTCTAGGGATTATAAGGCAGACTTTGGCATAATCCTCTCTTGCAAAATGAATCATATAAAAAATAAAACAATTCTATCCAGTCATGAAAAAGATAACAATGGGAATTTTGCAATTACACTTATTATTACTTCTTGTAAAGTTCCCTTGCACCAAATGTTGCTATAAAACCAACAGAAAGACTCATGCCACAGCAAGATTCAGCCCATATTTTGAAGCCCTTCAGACACCAGTCTTTGAAAAAGCGAAATTCTTACCAAAAAGTAACAGTACATCTTCATTTAAAAAAACCACAAACCAAACAAAGGATAATGCAATCTTTATTCAGATACTCACATCCAACCTTCAGAAGTCACATTACAAAAAAACCCCAAAACTCTGTCTCCTGGGTAGCTGCATGGACCAAGGATGCTGCTTCAGACACACCAGACTTTGCTTTCACTATCACTTGTATTGGGTTTGCATTTTCTGCTCTCTGCCTTGTTTCCTTGAACACTTGCCTCTGTTTCTTCTGTAACCTGAAACCTTTACACAGACTTTCTTCATTCTACTCCTTACTTAAAACTTGCAAATACAACTTAGCTTATGATACTCATGGCTAGGCTTCACGAATGA
>VXBX01002667.1:425061-612689 GCA_013400415.1 Scytalopus superciliaris | reverse complement strand
CTTCCCCTCAGGGCCGCACTTTAACCCATTCCTTTGCCTGGGATTTAGAGCTTGTGTCCCACCATGCTCTTGAGTAGAACTTTGGCTGTAAAGATTATAGAGAGATATTAAGTTTATTACAGCAATCTGACAGCTCAGCTGCTGCTACTTTTTTATAACACTATGATTAGGTAATTCCTGCGTTAATTCTGTGATTATCTCTTGTAGACTTCCAGTGGGTCCAGGGAGATGTGTGTGAAGTTCAGTTGATGGTGTACAACCCAATGCCTTTTGAGCTCCGAGTAGAAAACATGGTATGTGTCTTTCTGAATCTTCCTTTTCCTTTATTTTTTTGAAAAAAAAATTCTCATTTGGACTTTCAAATATGGTTTTCTATAAATCTAATAGGTTAAAGAGTCGTTTCACCCAGCACAACCTCCGTTTAATGGTGCAGTGCTGTCAGTTTTCTCGTATTTGTTGGTGATGAGGTGTTGAAATGAAAATCTCTGTCACTGTTTAAATGCTTTACTGGCACTGATCTGTAAATCAATTCATACATTGCTGCACTGACTAGAACTCATGCTACATATTTTATATATACTGGTTTTCTGATAAAAATTATATCCTGAAACCTAATAATTACTGTACACTTGCTCCTGTAATTTAAAAACCCTCATTCATCCTTGCTTTTTAAATTCTCATCTTGACCACAGTTTAAAAATCTGATAAACTAAAGTAGTTAGTTCTGAAAGCTTTGTGTTTTGACAGAGCCTTCAGCTCGTGGATCTGCTGCTCCCACTGATGGATGTGGTTTGAAAGCACTGTAATGTTAAATGGTCAGGAGGGAGTGAAAAAAAGGCTAAAACACCAGAGGAGTGCGTAAGGTTAGAAGGCTCAAACCCGAGCCCTCTACTACTTTAGCTGGCTGCTTGCAGTGTATCCTGATACAAGAGAAATTGCAGGGTTTTTTTCCTTTCCCTTTTTTATTCCAGCTAACAGGATTTAAAAAAAAAAATTGTTATCGACTTAAAGTTTAAAAATTCTCTATCAGACCAACTTAATCTCCGCTCAGTCCTAATCCAGCCTAGTCCTTTATGTTAAATATTTTCACCCTTAATATTGCTTTAAAAATAAATCCCATCTCTTAGAGCCTGTTGTTCTGTCAGGCTGAGTGAATCAGCCTGCATTTATTTGCCCATGATCTTTGTTTGATTTTTTTTTTTTTTATTGATATGTCTACAGCAGTGTCTAGTCAAGCAATTTGACCTAAATTACTGATAATACTCCACATATAATAAAGTGTTTTTCCATGGGAAGTGAACATGCCCAAAGATCGTGCTTATAGCACAATAAAATTTATTCTTGGCTGCTGACACACTGCTTTCTTCAGAGCATTTTCTCTAAGCCTCACAAAAGGATTGATGATTTTTAGGAATGACTAGAAAAAGTAGTTGTGAAGCTGCACATCAGAAAGGACTTTATTTAAGAATTGATTGATTTCAGAACATTTTAATTTACTGTCTAATTTGTGTTGTGTAAGTAATGATTTAGATTTATTTAAAAACCTTGGATCCTTTCTTAATGAGGAAATTTCTTAGGAGTGCTTGCACACACCCAAGAACTCAGAATATGGTTGTTTGCACGGATCTGCACAACATCCATTCCCTGAGCAAATTAAGTGCAGCAGCATGAATTCTTCTCTTTACTGTTGACATGACAAAGTCCTGTCTTTGAATTAACACTGAATTCCAGTTCCCTTGGTAAGCACAAGGGGAAGCAGGCATGCAGAGTGGATGCAAGTAATTGAAGTGATTAACGTAATTCATTAGTCAGTGCTCCAGAAATAGAGCGCTCTGAGAAGTTGTGCTCCGTGCTGATGTCAGCTCTCTGGGAGAGATTGTTTGGTTTTGGTTGGTTTGTCTGTGGTTCCAAGACTGTAGCCAGCAAGCTGAGGAAAGTAATTTTTCCCCTGCATTTGGAATTGGAGAGACAATGTCTATAGAAGCGAGGCCAGTTTGGAGCTCCCCACACAATAAACATGCTGGTGTCAGCCTGGCTCTGTCACCAGGCATGGACAGGCATGTGACAGGTGAGGATGGGGGCCAAAGGGCTCCATCTGTTCAGTCTGTAGAAGAGAAGACTCCTCAGGTAATTCCTTCTGCTTCCCTCAGTCCCAAACTGGGAAGTGCAGCAAAAACAGTCGGGTTCTTCCCAGAGGTGCCCGGTGTAAGGCAAAGTCAGTGAATGCAGCCATGGAAAAATTCCCTAATAAAAATTCCCTTTTTCCAGTCACAGGGGTGGTCATGCACTGGGACTGGTTGCCCTGAGAGAACGTGGGATATCCATCTTTAGAAATCTTCAAAACCTGAGTGTGTAGGACAGTGAAAAGCCAAAACTACCACCAAAGTTACCCTGTTGTGAGCACAGCAAGGGGACTTCCAGCATTTCCTCCAGCCTAAATTGCTCTGATTTCCAGTCTCATCTGTGAGCTTTCTGGAATGTGGGAATAGCTATTCCTTTATCACACGAATAAACCTGGGTTGTATTTAAATAATTCAGAGTGTTGTTTAATATTTTAAGATGGTTTGTTTTATTATGAGCATTACCCATGCCTGCAGTCCCCATACCCTTTTCCTGTCTGATTTCTCATCACGTATCACATCCCTTCAGATTATTTACTCTCACAGGCTCAGTTTCATAGCAAGTGTCATTTTCTTTCATTTAGTGGTAATGTCAGCTTGTTTGTCCCACAGCTTTTTTCCTTCTGCTTGACTCAGCACCTCACCTTTGCAATACAACTTGTTCCTTCAAGCTTGTTTCCAATCACTGGCTGTTTTTCTTTGAGTTCTCCATTGCTTGATTTCCTTTTTCATTATCCTTCCAGCGGTCCACCATTCACCAACATGTCAGTGTCCTGAATTCTCTAGTCTTAAGCCTTTTTTCTGATTTTTCCCCTTTCCCCTCACCTTACAATTCAGATTTGTTGTTCCGACAGATGACTCGTTTCATGTTAAATGGATTCTGGAATTGTCAGTCTAAGTTTTTACCATGGTACTTCTACTGTGTCTTTGTTTGTTACAGATGAAAGTTGTGATGGTACTTAATACTGAGCATGAGTTGTTAACTCATGGAAAGGCTCCTTGAGCTTTTTCATTATTTGAAGTGTTAATGCTGAGTACATGTAGGTTAATTGAGGTGTGCTTAAGTAAAAGGCATTGAATTTCTAGACTTGACATGAGACTGTGGACACAGGACTTTGATCAGTGTTCCTCAGATGGTAAGCCCTGAAAAACTGATTTTCTCAGTTGTTTCATTTTATTGTTCTCAAAGCTCTTGGCCCATCTTTGTTGTTCTTGCTGTTTATTTCCTGTCATGCATATTTCCTGATTTGGGGCTCTATTTGGACACTTCACACCTGTCCCATTTCTGTATTCCTTTTCTGCCTTTTTCTATTTCACGTTTCTGTTTTGTCCATCCAGTGAGAAGGCTGATCCACTGGAAGCTGCAATAATAGCTTTTGTAAACTGGGAAATGAAAATGTTCAGTCATGGAATGTGGAAGTGATGTAGTTCCAACAAGTACATATAAATAAAGCAAAGTAGGAGAGATCATGGGGGTGATCAGAACAAAGGCTTTAACAAAACTCAGCAGGTACTTAAATCAGCAGAATGAGAGAGAGACAAAAATGAGCCTGAGTAGCTGTGACTGATGAGACAGAATATTTTTGCTGTGCTGGAGCAAAGTCCCTGGGAGATGGGATGTGGTAAATAAGTGTACTCATCACTTGGTGTTTTCTCCCCGGAGTATCGATTCCTGTACAGGCTTGGCCAGGTTGGGGAGCGATTGCCTCCAGCCCTTTCACAACTGCTGCAGTTTTCTGTCCAGGAAAAAATGGTGTTCACATTGCAAGCCTTCCAAAAATTCCAAAAAAATCCGGGAAATCGCCAGTGGATTTACTTTGTATCTTGAGACAAATGTTTAAAGCAGTAAATCATGGTATGCTCTGGGGAGATCTACTGTTAAAATCGAGGTGCACTGCAAAGTGTGTTAAATCCTTTAAGATTTGGACTGCTTTTCCCTCTTTGTTTCTCAAGGTTCATATTAAAAGCAAAAAAAAAAAAAAAAAATGGCAAACCCAAAGCTGAGAAATTTGGAGGCAGTGTTATGTATTGAGGGAAAGCATTTTCTCTGCACTTGCTGTAGAAAATATAGCCATGGATTTAAGAAAGCTACAAGATCTACAGGCAGTGTAAACAGTATGTAATAAATATATACCAGGTAACTAAAAATACTACCCCAAACCACAGGAATATTGCCATTTATAGTATTCAGTCAGTTTTCAAGAAAAAAAGTATTTGTTCTGTAGTTCTCCTGGTTGGGGCCTGTATTTATTTGAACATAATCAAGTGTGGTATTTTGATTAAAGATGCTTTAAGAATGGCTGCTACATTTTTTTTCAAAGTTCAAATCTGTGCTATCAGCCAAGAGCTCTGTGTTGTTTAAAAATACCATCTTAAATTTTGATAAATCTGAATGTGTAATCAGTCCCATAACTTGGCCTATGATGGTTTAAATTGTTTCCATGAGCTGCTCTTTCCTGAGTTCACATCTTTTACTGTTTCTGAGATTTTGAGAGAATATTTACTATTGCTAAACTGCATTTAATAGAGACTATATTGGGCAAGAATGTACACACAAAGGTGAAAGGGAGAAGAATAAAACTGGTTTTGCTTGGTGTTTTTCTAGGTCTGCCTAAAATAACCTTATTAGAAATAGCAGGAAAAATTTCCTTTAAAATAAATATTTGACAGTTTTTGTGTAAAGTATTTGACAACATGGTATAAAAGTATGTTCAGCATGAAAACTAACTTTGAAAGCTGTGTTGCTTTAAAAAAAGAATTACTGCATTTGGGATTGGTAAGTAAAGCCTGAAAAAAGGAGTTACACACTCGTGTCATTTCAACAGCATCCCCAAACGTTGCCATTTGCTTGCAAGTTGTTTTGTTCCCCTAAAACTAAATGGACATTTGAGGTGATTGAAAGGCATGCTGTGATAAAAGCATGCATATATTCACTCTCAGACTCTTGAAATTGTTTATAAGAATACAAAGAAATGTAAGCATTTTGTGTGCGTGTGATTCGTGTGTTCCCTGGATATCAGCCAAGAGCTCTGTGTTCTTTTTCTGTAGGGTCGGGAAGAGCAGTGATTACTGAATTATTACTAAATACTATTATTTGAAATAAGGTGTAAGACTCCGAGGAAAAGAAATCGAACAGATTTGCTTTGTTTTGGTGTGTGGTTGATATGTTTAGGTGAAGGATGTGAGAGTCCTTCAGGCTCGGTTCGATTTTCCCTGCTAAACTACAGAATCTCAGGCACCAGAGGGCAGTGTTGGGCAGATATTGCAGAATTGGACAATTCAGCAAACACTGAGCTTAAAATGTCTTTCAGACATTCCAGATATGTCTCTGCCTTTTAAAACTTACTTGTGTGGGTTAAGTTTTGAGGGTATCTTGATTTCAATTTATGTCTGGAAGTCTGAAGCCGAGTTGATGTTTATGATGATTTTTCCCCATCTCAATGAATTTTAATGCTTTCTTAATATCTTTACTTTTAAAAACTTGAAATTTTACCAACAGTAAGACTCTGAAAATGAGGGAATCAAATGGTGCCATCTCTGTTTTGTATTAATGCACCCGAAGCTCTTTAGTTTCTAGTCCAGGCATGGTATATGTTTAGTGCAAGTGTTTTGGCATTTGCATTGTGTTTGTTCTTTAGAAAATCTCTTCATTTTCATGGTTTGTATTGGATAATATTTAGGGGTGCCTGTCAGTTCTGTTTATTTAGAATTGCTGTAGCTGACAGTAAACAAGACATTAGAGGAGTTTTTCCTTATCCTTGACTTTGCAGGACTTTAAGTCCTTGGATGAAAGTTTTTAGTTGAGGTGAATCCTGAATAATTTAAATTGATTTGAATATTTGGCTAAGTGATAATTCAGTGTTTTTGGGACTAAAATAATCTTACAAAGCCTTCTGTTTTAAATGTGAGTTTTGGAATGTGTATGGGGTCACCTTTTATTTATGTTCTAATATTTGCTTCAGCCCAAGCAAAAGCAGAATGTTTGGGATGAAGGCTGAGGCTACCTCAGTACTGAAGTGGGACTGTTCACCCTGTTCCTGTGGGGTGAATCCCACTGGAAGGATTAATGTGGGAATCAAACACTGCCAGTGGTCTGATACACAGGGTGGTGAATATATAGGGAGATATAATTAGGTTTGACATGCATCTTTGTGGATGGTTTGTGACAGCTCGAGTCTCTGTGTGAAACTGGAGGGAAAAAAATTCAGTAGGAATGAGGGTTTGACACAGTATTTACTTAAAACTGAAGTAAAATGCTGAAATTGCATTTTGTGCACTATCAAGGATAGAGTTCTCCAGCTCACCTTTCCAGAAAGCAAGAGCAGCTGTGGTTGAATTTGGTGTTGTCTCAAGAGTGTGAAGTCCACAAAGAAGTAACTGCTAGAACGAAACATTTTATTCCTTTTGTTATAATCTTGATGATTTCAGATCTTGAGTAGAAGGGAAATCAAGAACCTGTCAAACCTCTTTGATTTGCTTTCTTGAGCTTCTGGTGAGTTTAGGACCTTGCTGTTAAACATATCATGTGAAAAGTGTTTCCTTTAGTTGTTACATGGAGTTGTTTGTCAATTTTCAGAAGGCACTGTCTCCTGAGGAGGCAAGAAACTTTGAGAATGGCTTTTAATTTGGTTAGGTTGTGAGTGCTGGTGGGTTGGTTTGGGTTCCTATCTAGGAATTACTTGAAGAAGACCTGCTGGTGATTCTCCCAGAGCCAGTCAGGCCACTGAAGACTTAAAGTACAGGACAGGTCAGGTGTCAGTCATCGGCTGGGTATGTTTCTTGAAGTATTTGTTGTCATGGGTGGGAGTGGAAGGCTTAGACAAAACTTACTAAAGAAGCCCTGCCATTGAGTCCTGAGGTGTAGAAAGGACTCCCTGGCTTTCTAAACCCCTTCTCAGAGAGGAGTCTGGAGTGGCTGAACGCAGTTTTAGCCTCAGATTGTGTCAATGGTTTGAATTTAAGAAATTACAGAGGTGGGATTGAACCACTTTGTCCTGCAGGTTTTAATGATTGGCAAAATGAGAATATTTATGTTAAATGAATCATTTATTGTTAGAAATGATCAGATGAAAGATCTCAATCAGAATTATTTACTACACAATATAAAAAGCTAAAAATCTACCAGTAGAGTATAATATAGCATAAAGTAGTACAGTGTAATAGGATAGTGTACTATCTTGAAGTGAGTATTGAAGCAATTACATTAAAGCTAGCAAAAAGAAATTATTAAGTAGAGATTTGATGTAACTCATCCAGACCATGGCTCATGGGGAGATCTCTTTGTCTCAGCCTCAAAGAGTGTCCTTGGAGGGCATCCCCAGCCAAGGGAGGACTCTCCACACACATGGAGGAGCTGATGTATGGAAGGGGATGGACTCTTATAGTACAAAGAGATTGACTGGCAGTCACAGATCTACAGGCCGGCAGACCAGTCAAATCCCATTTCAAAAGCAGGATGTGTCTTTTAAGTCTGGTGAACCAGGCTGGTTTTAGCATAATTCAAGACCAGGACAGCACCCCGGGCAGCAGCTGGACCTGCAATCATGGCTTTCATCATGGCTTGCATTGTCTGTTGTTAACAAGTATGAATTATCCTAATGTGTAATTGAGCACTAGAAACAGAGGATTAGCCTCCCTTTGCAGCTGACAGGAGGTGCAGAGGCTGAACTATAAGCCAGGCAGGCAGAGGTGTGTGCAGAGGGAAGCAGTGCTGGTGTTGTGGCACTGTGCAGGTAGTGCTGCTGCTGCTGCTTCAACCCCTTGTTCAGTCCTCAGCCTCTGAGTTTTTCTATGGCTCAAACCACGAGTTTTTTCATCTGTCTTTACAAAAGTAAAATGTCCCTCTTTCACAGAGTTTGAGTTCTCGTGTTGCATCCTCGTGGAGCTCAGATTTATTCCAGTTGTGCTTACTGAAGTAATTGACGGAGATATTTGTGCAGCATCTTTATTTAAAAATAAAAATAAATACAGATGTGTAGATAAAACCAACCACTAACTTGGATTTATATGCTTTCCAACTTTAAATTTCTTACTTGGAACAGCACATTCTGTGCTCAAACATCTTAAATTCATTAACTGAGCTCAAAGAAAGGCCCCAGTATACTAAAGACAGTAACGTTGTATTTCTAAGTTTCTGAAAGAATTCTTTTTTTCTTCTTCACTTTTTGTTTTGTGCCACATTTTAAATTTAGGATGCTGAAAGATTTCTTTGACACTAAGGGAGTAACTGCAGGCAGCTGGGCTTGAGAGAGGATCAGTTTAGCAAAATGAATGCCTTATTCCAACTCATTGAAATGTTTAGGCTGGACAGTAAAGCTGGACTTGCTCTGTTATCTGTAAATAGTGATTTTTTCCCCCACAGAAAATACTTTCTGGCTGGGTAATTAAAGGCAAGCAAGAGCTGCTATTGGATGTTTGATTTCCACTGTCCAAAGTATATTAAATATGTAAGTAAGGTCACAGGTACAGTTAAATGTAGGTACAGAACAGCACCATGCAGGTGATGGCACTGATTCTTTCTGCTGTGCTTGGGGATGAATTTTTATTAGTTTTTCATACATCATTCCCACCTCAGATCCTGAAACACATTTCCCTGTTGCATACAAATCTTGCTGTAGTTCTGGATGCACACTGCAGCCACTGGAACTTGAAACCCAGAATAACTGCTATGAGCAAATTGGAATAAATCATAAAAGTTTGGGTGATGTAATGCGAGGGATTAAAATATAAGTATGTAGCATAAAAATGTAAGTGTATCTCAAATGGATTTATCTGTGTGATGTGGCTTTTTCAGGGTCTCTTGACAACTGGAGTGGAATTCGAATCTCTTCCTGCAGCTCTTTCCCTGCCTGCAGAATCTGGTCTCTATCCGGTGACTCTGGTTGGTGTTCCCCAAACCACGGGGCAGATCACTGTCAATGGTAAGGGCTGTCTCCACTCACTCCTTCACAGCAAAACAACACGTGTTTTACACCCCCGTGGGTTGCACGAGTTTCTGTGCCACTCTGAATTCTCCTCAGCAAGGAAAGGGAACAAAGCAAACAAAAAAGGAAATCTCTTTTCTGTTCGAGACTTCATTAAAAACAGCCCGATAAATCACTTGGTTGCAGGAGCAGTAACAAACACATTCTTACAGTATCTCATGTGCGAGAGGAGAAGGATAATGAACTCCAACTCCCCTTTATTAATGCTCTCATTTGGAAAGCTTCTGAGGAGGATTACTTGAACTTTTTCCTGAGAATGCAGAAGATAATCTTGCAGTTCTCTTTTCTTAATTAATTGTGTTCATGTAAGATTACAGAAATGTTTGCAGATTGCTTTTGTAGAAACAATTTAGCCGGTGTGTGTAGTCTATTGCAGTCGAGATATCATTTCATTAATAAGCCAAAATAAAATTGTGTTTGTAGTAAGAAAGAAAATTAAAGGGCTTTTGCAGAAGACAAGCAGATGAGTCTCCTAGAAAAGGAGGTTCGTGTAGAGATGATGGATTCAACATGTAGTAGGACTGAATCATCTTACCAACACACAATTTTAGGTACGTGTTCCTGGAATACAAAGTTCCAGGACAAGAACCATTTTAATAGAGATAAACACTACAAGAAGATGACTTTGAACCTGGAGGGACTCTGTTCTCACTGAGTTTTTAAGTAGTGCTTCTCTGCTCATAAAATTTTTCATTTGATTTTTTTTTTTAAGGAATATTTCAGTGAATACAGAACAGCATCAAAGCATTCAGAACATTTGTGCTGTAGTTTTCTGCTTTTAGTTCCACGTACTAAAAATGTGTTGCAAGTAGGGGAGTTGATTTCTGCACTTGGAAGCTGTTTGTGTGTCAGTGCATCAAATTTTCCTTCAGTTAGAGCTCATAAATATTGCCTGGTAAGGAGTGAGGGGCACAGGTACTTTTCTACTAAATTGAACTTTTAGAGGGTAAGTTGTGGTCTCTCATGGCAGGTGTCGGTGTGTGTATGCATATATTTTTTTCCTCCTAGTAATGACCTTTAGGATTCCTTTATCCTTCTGGATACAGTTGTGATTCTTTCCTATGAACATTTTTTGGAGGAAATAGGAAACTGTTTATATATGTTGAAGGGTAACATGTTTTATGTGCACCAGTGACTTTGGTGATGAGGTATAAAATGGTGTTCACTACACTGTGACTTGTGATGTTGATCTTGTAAAAAATCCCACAGAACTTACCATGATGCATTGAATGCATAGAAATCACAGACTCTTCAGTTCCTTTCATTTTGGTGTCCCAGAGGCAGAGCTGTACATGTGTGTTGTTTGTATGTCATCATACAGTTATAAAATGTTATTATTTAAGGGGTGTGAAAGCCTTTTATGACAGGAGGAGTCTCCCAGCAAACTTGGTACGTTTAGACCTTACAGAAAAAAATAAAATTCACATTTTAATCTAAAAATCAGGTTACCATACATCAGTTTTTGGAGTCTTCAGTGAGTGCCTCCTGGACAATCTGCCGGGAGTGAAGAGCAACGGCTGCACTGTGGAAGTCATTCCAGCTTTGCCAAGGCTGCAGATCAGCACCTCCCTTCCACGGTGAGAAATTACATTAAATGGTGATTCAATTTGGTTTTGTTTAAGTGTTACTCACATGCTGAATAAAACCTCTATCATATACAATCAGTGATTTAGTAAACTAAGACATAGACTCTTATCTGTGCTATTTGTTCTAGAATACAAACCCAAGTTTTTTCTTTTACTGCCTGAAACCATGGAATTCCATAGAAAATATTTTGAGATTTAATTAACTGAGAGAGCATAACGGTTATTCATTATTAAACTAATACTTTTAAAAGAACTAATCCCTTAAAGGCTAGCAATTCATAAAGCCTTGGAGTAAAGAGGTAATCCATGTTAGCAGCTCTTTGACCCTGAACTCCTGTGTCATGCTCTGACCTCCTCATCATTCTGACAACCTCCTTTTGGACTTGCTTCAATAGATCAATATTTCTGTGGTTCAGGAGGGCCCACGTTCGATACCATAACACAGAAGGAATATGTTTTAAGAGGTACAGGGAGAATCAGCTAAAATAACTTCCTTATGCCCTCATGCAGAAGGACACAGTAGTACTATGTGTGGGTTGTTAGTGTGGGTTTGAGGAGCTTTTTGGGTTTTGGGAAGAGTGTGGCTGACTAATTCCATGATTTCAGAGAGCCTTGCTAAGGCACTGATTCACTTCCATTTCTGAAGCTTTTCAAGATGCAAGAGCATTGACCTCCTAAGGGGCATGTTGATCACTGTGTCTTAGAGCCTTGCCGTCCATCTGATATTTGGCAAAGAGTTGTAAAAATACAGTTTCCATTTTATTTTGTTTTTTTTTTAAAAACAACATTCCTTTTAGCTTTGGGTCAGGAGACAGCCTTTTGTTACTGCCTTGATGGCTCAGGTGCCGCAGGGCTTGTTCCACTAACTGCAGCATCTCGGCTCCATTTATGATCCACAGGATGATCATCAGTATTGTATGATGCAAAGAGTTACATGTGTGTGTGTATAGAGATGTAAATTTTTTTGAATTTATTTAACTGTGTTCTTCACTACGGCTTTCTGGTTTTTTCCATACTGAATTCTTTTTTTCTGGTCTGGGATGGGCCGTTTGATGGTGGTGTATTACAAAGCTATAAAAGTAACACTGTGATGAAGACAGCAAAAGAATAAAACACTGCAGTTGGGTTAGATGTTGGTGAATTCTCACTAATAATTCTGCTAGAAATGCAATCTGTGTGATTTGGCTGTACTCAAAATTAATACCGCCTATTGAAAAACAGAAGGACTTACAAATATTCTGAAATTAGTACGATATCTGCTCTTAGTGAGTAGATGTTCAGCTGATAATGTGGAACATGATCTACTGGAGCTGAGCTGACTTTTCTTAATTTTTTACAAATTTTTTTTATTTTTGAAATATTTGAGATAATGCCTTACTTCATTGTAGGTGAAACTGCTGGCATGTTTGTTTGAAATGGCAAGGAAAAGGTTTGTTTGAAATGGCAAAGGTTTATAGCTGTTTATAATTTCTTCAGCAGTTGAGCTGATAGTAATTTTGGGGGAATAGTCATATCAGCAATAATAATTTCTAGGCAGACCATAATGTCTTGTTAGAACTGTAAATTGGTTCTTTTTGTTGATCTGTGTCATGGAAGATCAATTAAATAAGAACAATTTAGCAGGAAGTGTAACGAAGCTTGCTGTGAGTTGAGAATAATTTTATTTGTGTTTTTTCATTGTTATATGTATCTACAATTACTAATAAATGTATATGTGCCACATATATAATTAATATATTAAAACATTATAGTACTGAGTAAAATGATCTTGAAGGAGAAGGTCTGTAATTTAAGAAAATTGAGGGAAGGAAATGACAGTCATAAATAAAATAAGGGAAGACTTCTAGTATGGATAAGCTAGGACAGATATCAGCTATTTTCACTAGAACCAGAAAGTCTGGAAGCTGCTGGTCAGTGTGCCAGGTGTTAGAGGCTTCTGCCTCACCAAGCACTTCCTAATATCTTGAAATACCCGTGCAATGCTTTTATGCTCAAACCTTGTTTGTAGGCAAAGAGGAACGTATAAAGCCAAGAATTTACTGTTTGTAAACACTGTTTGTATCTTAACAATCCAATCCAGGCATCGTTACTAGTGCAGATGCAATTTTTACAGAAGAAAGAAGAAGAGGCAAAAATACTACAGCCAGAAGAATCACTAATAAATACACGTACATTTATACAGCAATTGAAAGCACGACTTGTTCTGCATTTTAGTGTGCAATTCCCTGATACTTTTGTCTAAATATGAGGGAAGAAAAGAAATTCCTTCTGTCCTGTCACTCCACATGCCCAGATTTCAGAGTGTTGCATAGCGATCTGTGACAGTACATTTTAAGTGATCAAAAGATACGTGTTTCAAGTCCTTGTCACAGATGTGTTCTGAAAGACTGAAATCTGTTTGTGGGGACTGCTTATCTTGTAAGGGGGGGACAGTGTGGAAGGGAAGGGGAGCAGGAATACCTGCCAAAAAGGTCCTGCACCCGGGTTTACCAGCCAATTTGTTGGTCATTATCTCGGTATCCTCAGTGCCTTCTGACCACTTTACATTAGCAGCAAAAATACAGGCAGAGACAGAACCTCTGCCCATCTGTCTTGTGCAACCTCCTCCCCTGGTTCCTGCCCCAGAGAGTTCATTTCTAGTCACTACTTCACCTTTCACACAGGGAATTTCTCCCGTGAGGTCCAAGCTCTGCACTGTCACCAAAACTGCTCATTGTAGTGAGCCGCTCCTGCTTTTTTTCCCCCCTCTTTTCCCCTTCTTACAGCTTGTGCAGCAATTTTGACAAGTTCTCACAGTTAGGAATACATATTTTATACTGTTTGAAATCTGACTTGTCTTATGCATAAATTATTAATTTTGGTTATAAAAATGACTGTGGCTTAAGTGAAAATGGAAAATAGTATCTAATGTTTTCAAAGTTGCAGATATCTAATATTTGCAAAGTTGTAGTTTCTGAGTCTTAAATGAATAGCTAATAGAGTAACTTGAACAGGCTTTTAACATTTTCATCACAGCATTTTGTTTGTGTGTAATTTTGTAGGTCTGCTCATACTCTTCAGCCTTCTTCAGGGGATGAAATCTCCACTAATGTGTCTGTCCAGCTTTACAATGGAGAGACCCAGCAGCTCATCATTAAATTAGAAAATATTGGAACAGAACCATTGGAGACACTGGAGGTCACAGCAAAAACAGTCAACACCAAGGGTGTGTATGCTGGTTCATTTTTAGAAATAATAATGGTCACTTCTATGGTAAAAGGAGGACCCGTGTTATACTTCTAGGTCAGTTTAGACTGAAATAATTCAGTTTGATTTTATTGTAGGAATATAGAAATGAAAGAGGATGTAAGAAAATACAGAAAGAAAATTGTAGAACCATCTCTATGTCACAGGGTCACCTGCTCTTTGGAAATCTGGATTTTGTTGTAGTGTTACTTGGGGGAAGAAATCCTCAGGTAATAACTAGTACAGAAGAAGAATCTTGGGTCTAAATTAATTTCTCCTTATGTCTAAATATGCTGATTAGTTCATTAAATAAATTACCATCTGCAGTAATGTTGTCCTACTTGAGGCAATGGAAGTAAATACGCATATTTCTGTCTTAGTGAGTAATAAGAAAAAAGTGGGATAGAAGACTTTAAAAGACAAGACAATAAATAAAACAAGCTATTGTGAATTTAAAGAATAATTGAAACTATGGAAGAAATACAGCACATCCCCCCTGTTAATTCTCTTGAAATACTCTGTCCACATTATTATTCAAAAGGAGCCTGGTCGGTGAATCCTGCTTTTGTTTTGTGATGTATTTTCTTTTGTTTTTTGGTTTGTCCTCTGAGGTATTGCTATGAAAGTGATATTAACAGAAGAACTGCAGGTGACAAGCTACATAATCTTTACTGACAGTAGAAATACCTTATTTTATTGCAGGTCTTATTCTGTCAGTGCCAAAGCATTAAAATGCGGTGTGATACCTTGTGATTTTTGTTCATTTCAGTATTCAGGCTCGTGATTTTTTTATAACAGAGTATCCTCTTCTCTGCAACCTGAGAGAATAGGAGTTGCCAATCATCTCAGAATAGATTTTCGGTCTGGGACTTGTTACCAGGAATAATTTTAGAAGTTGAAACGTATGATGACTTACTGTTCTTATTTCAGTAATTCCAACATGCTCCTCCTGTGGTGGGTGCTGTGTATGTGGAATGGAAAGACCAAACAGAGCACTCATATTAAGTGGTGAATTTAAAAAAATGTTTTAAATGGTGAAATATATGGGCACGTGAGTCACATGTTAATCAGACTCTTTGTACGGAATGTTACACAGTTAATTGGTTCAGAATGTTGAAAAAGAGACTCATGTCAACTTTAAAATCATCCCTTCTCCATTACAACTTTTGTTAAAAGCAGTGGGGAAAAAGGTGAAGAGTTGATAGACTCAGCTATGAGTTCAGTCAAACTTTTAATTGTAGTTGGCCCTGGGTTTTCTTTCTCTAGATAAGATGTTTCTTTATCAGAGAAAGGAAAATTACTAATGAGTAAGCTGTAAGCATTCATCCTCAGAAAATGTAACCCTTACATCACTATCTCAGAAAAATAGAAATGAGACTGAGTTTGGAGATGAACTGAATGGTATTTCTGAGAGAGTGTGAGAACTGTGCCATCAGAATCATGGAATCATAAATGTCTGTGTGGGCAGGGATCGCTGGAAATCATCTTCACCTTCTTTTGAAAGCAGAACTTTGGGTTCGCTGATCCAAGGTCCTGTCAGGCAGAATCTTCAGCTTCTTGCACTGTCTCACAGACATGAAATGCACCCCTGTGTTTGGAACTGTCTGTTGGAGATGAGTCGTGTTATTGCAGGAAAACACAGCTTGAAATAAGTGGGACTTTTAACCTGGCTGTGCTGTGGGTACCACCCACAGTTCTGGAAAAGGCTGTCCATGGTAAAAGAACTGATGGTCCATATTAAGCATGTAGTAATTACGTTATTTCAAATGTGATTGCATGTAGGTCTTGCAAAGGGTTATAGAATCAATCATTGGATGGTTTGGGTGGGAAGGGACCTGAAAGATCCAACCCTCCCTGCCATGGACAGGGACATCTTCCACTAGACCAGGTTGTTCCAAGCCCCATCCAACCTGGCCTCGGACACTTCCAGGGATGAGGCAGCCACAGCTTCTCCAGACAACCTGTGCCAGGGCCTCACCACCCTCACAGTGAAGAATTTCTTCCCAATATCCAGTCTAAACCCGTTCCTTGTCAGTTTGAAGCCGTTTCCCCTTTGTCCTGTCACTCTATTCCCTCAAAGTCCCTCTCCAGCTTTCTGTAGCACCCTTGGGTTCTGGAAGGGGCTCTGAGGTCTCCCCAGAGCCTTCTCTCCTCCAGCTTGGGCAGCCCCAGCTCCCCCAGCCTGTCTCTGTAGCAGAGGCACTCCACCCCTGTGATCAACTTAGTGGCCTCCTCTGGACTTGTTCCAACAGGTCAGTGTCTGTCTTGTACTGGGGATGGACCGTTGCATTTTTTAATGGTCTCTCTTCCATTTCAGTTAAGATCATAAATTGATTCCAGTGCATAAGGATGGACTCGGGCTGCAGTGACATGGGACTCTGGTGATCAACAGGGAACTAAAGATTTGTTATGTCAGCAACTGCTTTTGGTCAGTGAATACTACATGTATGGAACTGATGGGGATGCAACATTAAACCATCTCTAATAGCAACACAAACTCCTGATATTACACATCCAGCTGAGAGCTTACACAGACCCTTATGAACTGTCCGTTGTGCATGAAGAAGTTTGCTCTTGGAAGTTTTTACCAGTCCTCAGCTGAAATGTGCCTTTGATTTAAACTGCTCAAGGTCTCCTTGAAAGCTATTAGGATCCCTTCATCTGCCTGACTGCAGCTTGCCTGCCACCTTGGGAGCCCCTGAGAAGTTTCCTGATTTCAGCCAAATAAAAAGAGCTTTCAGTCATCCTTTGGTTCACCTGATTTACTTTGGTTCTTTTAGTCTTGGCAGTTGCTCGTAAATCCCTGGCAGCTGCTGCATGCCCAACTGTCTGACTTCCATTTCCCTGCCTTCTGTTTCAGGGGCCGCAACTTTCAGCACAAAGATAAATGCTGCAAGTGGCAAATACTCTCTTTTTTTGTTGTTGGAATTACTGGATGGCATTAGTGACCTGAGCTCCCTCCCTTGTTATGTTAGCTGTTACAGCCAGTCACTTTTCTGGAGGAAGCCAGCTTCTCTGGCATTGTTTTCAGTGGTGTCTTGCTAATGAGAGCCTCTGGGGATCAGACTTTCACACTTGCCTTCTCTTACCTCCTCCTGTTACTTTCAGGTTCAGTTCTCTCCGTTTTCCACTCTGGCCCTCAGATGAATGAGCAGAACTTGCAGCTCAGCCTGTGCAGTTCATAAAGGACATTCCAGGGTTTTCGAGTCCTTTAGGAGCTGTGTGTTATTGGAACAGATCCTGAGGCACATCAGCAAGAGGGACTTGTCAAGCTGCCACAGTGGGCACGTCTGTCATGGCTTTTAGTGTCTCATTGCACCACTCAGTCTGCCAGGCTTGGTTTCTGTGGGTTGCACATCACACATCTGTACTGTCAAGGTTAACTCCGTGTCACCTCATATTGTCCCTCACCAGGTCAGACAGTTTAATCCTTTTTTTGGAAAGATGACACGTGCAAAGCTGGATGCCTTTGCCACCCTTTGGCTCCAGTCACCTTTTGTCAGAGGCTTGTTCTGTCTCAGTGTAGTCCAAAGGCTTTGATAACCCAACTATTCCATCTGCTCTGGGGCAAATGTAACACTGATGTTTTCAAACTGGAGGCCCTGAGGAGAGCACACCAGGCATTCCTAGCTCTGGGAGTGAGACCTGCTACACTGAATGAGCCTGGATGATGAAGCAAAACCTCACTGATCATTCTTGGGAGTGACCGACCTCTGGAATTTAAACACAGAGAAGTTCACCTGTATTCTTCCCGTGGTCTTTGAACACGAGTACCTGTGGCCTCAGCTGTTCTGCTGTGCCGGACCACAAGTGAAAGGTCTTCTCTGTGGTCCAGGCAGCCCATTTGAAGAACTGTGAATATCCTGGAATAGATCTATTTATCTTTTTTTGCTGAAGAAAACAGTAGTCTTTCAAATTGGAGTTGGGGTATTCTCCATGGAGAGTGGGAATACAGGCAAGGCTTTTCTCCAGTCAGTCCAGAAGTCCTTTTGGCAGCAGGACAGAGTGTGGGTAACCCAGCCCTGCCCAAATGCCCTGGTGTCACTGTCTGGGCTTCTCAGGTCTCTTTTCCTCCCTGCCCACACTGACCGAAATCATGATCTGTCACAATTCTTGCTAACTCTTTTTTCCATTCATAGGCTAAAGAACAAAGGGTTCATGACTTCAGAGTGTTGTTTTCCCTCCTTTTAGGCATAGTTGCAAATTGTCTAGAGGAAACGCTGCTGGATGCCTTTACATTTACAAGTCCTTCAGGTTCATTTCTATTTACCAGGTCTAGGGAAAACTGTAATAATCATTACTGAACAAGGTGAACATTATTAAACTATAAATTGGTGCCAGATAAATATAAACTAGATTATCCTCTACAGTTTAACTTTCAGCTGAGGCATTTAGATCTTGTGTTGTAATTACAGGTGTTAGTTGGAGAGAGTATCTGCAAGGGCTGTTCTCACTTCAGAATTAATATCTGCAAATAAATCTCCTTCACAAAAACACCTTTTGGAAACAGTTTGGTGCTCAGGTTCTTGGGGTATTTCCTCCTTGACTGGTGCTGAGGGAGAGCATTATTTAGCATATTGGTTTTGTACCTGTCAGGAAAAGGGTGTAGAAATTGAGACACTTACTAGGCTGCTTTATTTCCTTGAAAATAGAAGAAAATCAGAATAGTGATACGGTTACGTCTAAATCTTGAAATGAGGTGGAGATGACTTGAAGGAAACAATTATTACTTTATTTTTACCTCATCTTTGTCCTTATAAAGAAATCTGTACTATTGATCTGATATGGAAAGGCACAACACCTGATGGTCTGAAAAAACTATGTTACAAGCAAAGCTGTTACTGTTTAAGTAGAAGTTAATGAAAAATACTCTTTTTTTTTTCTTTTCTTCCCCCTTCCCTATGTGCAAATCAACATAATTTGGAATTCTAAGTGCTTTTTTTGAAGGCTCCTTTCCTGTAGGCTGTAGTTGTTGAGGCACCCTGCCCGCTCTATTCGTCACACGTGATCTTGGGTGATGGTTTTGGAAAGGTTCTGAGGTGCCAACAAAATAACCTGCCCTTAAATCCAGCAGCCTGGTATGAAGTAGAGATGACCTGTGCGCCTTTCAGTGGCCCCTGTTATGCAGAGGGTGGTTAAATGAGCCTTTAGAGGAATTCTCCAGCAGACTTTGCAGATAATATGCTTTGCTACAATAAATTAATAAATGCATTTTTAGGATTCGTCCAGTCAAACCACTATGCTTATTTTATGTGTTAATAGACGCTTTTTAGTAGTGTTTAGCATTGTATGGTCTTGCAAATATTAATGAATTTATAGATGGGGTGGGTTGACTCTGGCCAGAACAGAAGCCCCACCCACTATTGATGAGCAGTAAATACTGCTTTTTATCCCTCATATTATCTTCCAGGATGTCAGGCTTAGGAGAGAGGAGCTAATAATTGCATCTCCCCTATCTCATATAGACCAATGGTAAATAATTTCTCAAACAAATGTCTTTTAAACCCAACTAATCCTGTTTGACAGCATCCTTCTTGTCTGGGTCTTGTATACTTTATGCCTCTCAGCTTTAAGATAGGCCTTTTGAAAAAAAATGGAAGCCAATAGTCTTCCTAGGCATCTCCATTGCTTAAAAAGTAACTAAATAATGATGTTACAGCTGCTTTGGAAATTTAACTGATTTAGTTTGGTGTAATATTTTGATGAAATGTTCTCTGTACTCATGTGACACTTCCTGGGTTGAAGTCTGTATGATTCAAAGGTACATGAACTTTTAGGTCCCCTTCAGGCTGTATTTGAAGTGTATATTTAATGCTGCCTACTGTGCACTGCTTTTTCACTTGAATTCATATTTTGAGCTTTGTGATCTATGTGCTTCCAGGTCAGTGTCAGTACCCAGGAACTTCTCTATCTTTCTAGTGTTACATTAATTTTTAATACCTTAATTCTGAATATTTTTAGCAGAATGTGACAAATCAGTTAATACTCTCTACAACAGCTCTAAACTGAAATTTTCCTAATGTGGGGTTTATGCTCATGAAATACTTACTTATTTTGATGCAGAGAAGCTGTATGGGGATTTCTTGAGTTGGAATCTAGAAGAAACCCTCTCCCAGTTTCCTCTAAAACCTGGAAAGATTGCAACATTGCTTGTAAACATTAAAGTGAAGCTGGACTTTTCATGCCAGGAGAACCTTCTGCAGGATCTCAGTGATGGTGAGTTTTTAATTTCTCCTTGTTTGGGATGGTGCTATGTACTTCTGGGAAACACTCCTCCAGTTGCTGTGCCATTTGTGCTCTGTGTTTTTGGGGTATTTGTGTCTTGTGATCCAAAGACATCCCTTGTGTGAGCTGTAGGGATTGAAGAGGGAATTTTTGTGACAGCTGTGGGCATCACAGTCTGACCTGACTTTCCCACCAGGAGACCTTGCCCTTCTATCTGTTTAAATCTTTCTTGACAGAGTGTTTTTGATGTGTCTCTTTGTATCCTTGCCTTATGAAAACAAAGAAAAATAATTTACAAACATTAGTGGTCTTTAAAGAGAAAGAATGCTGGGTTGATTCTTTAGTTATCCAAGATTGTAGAGTTCTTAGTTGCTGCTGAATGTGGTTTTGCCAGAAGTGGCATCCTGAAATGCAGGACATAATGCCCCTCATGTTTGTACTGTAGAGAAAGTCTCATGTGCTTAAACTTATTTTGAATACAAAAAAAGCTGCAGTGTTTGCTTGTATTAGAATTATTTGGAATTACAACTACCAGATACTTGTAATAAGGATTTCCTTTTTATAATAAACACGCGGTCTCACTGGAGTAATTGCTCTACTCTGTGTTTTTTCAATTGCCTGATATATTTGCACTGATTAAATTAACTTGACAAAAAAAAATATTTCTGTATTTAAAAAAAAAGTATCATTTGGATTTTTTCCCAGGATTCAGTTGCAGGTATACATTACTATTATAAGTGATCCTTAACAAATAAATTTTTTCAGTATAGGAAAAATACAAGTAAATTACATGCAGAGCTTATTTAGATTGAATAGGACTGATTTCTGTAAGTTATCTTGCAAATGCATTTAGACAGCAATTATATTAATTGTTAATAATGATTAAAAGACTTCTTTGTTTCTGGAACCTCCCTGGTGTAAAATAAAGAAATATTTTAAAATTATTTTAGGACTTGACTCACAAACCCTGTAGTGTTGCTGCACTCAGATTTACTTTAGAAACTTTTTCAAAAGCTGATGGTGGAGGAAGAGCACACCCTGATGTTGTGAAAACACAGGGGCCAAGGAACTGAGACTCTGAGAAATGCCCCTTGGTAGGAAATGCAGTTCCATAAAAGCTTTATAAATATACACACACACACTCAGATATATGTACATATATATATTTAAAATTTCCTTTGTTTGCCCAGTCCCCAGAAGGCTCTGGAGCTGCACTTGCCCAGCAGTTTTTCAGGTGCAATAACATACAGGCCAGATAGTCTGTAGGAGAAGATAATGCACTTTCTGGTATTGACACCGAACAGTTGTGGGATTTGGGATTTGGATTTGGGCTTCTGCTGTTTTCCTGTATCCAGCTCTTATGAGGCCATATATGAACAAGATCTTTGAACATTTTTACCTTATTATTTCTGCCTCCTGCCTCTCTGAAAGGCTGTGTAACTGAAGCAGTTCAGCGTTTCCTCATTCAATGACAAAGGAGTAGAATCTGTCAGTGTTTTGTCAGAAGTGTGGTGGCTGTGGGTTCTTCTGTGGCACTCTGTGTACTTTGGAAATGGTATTAGACATGCTAAGTATATTGGCAATTTACTTGCTGCTTTATTTTTTTATGTATTGCTTTTAACTTTACAAATGCTGCACTTCCTAAAGAGGCAGATAAGTGCCTGATGTGAAGAACAGTAAAGAGCCACAAAAATCAATGGCAACTATGACATGACTTTTAATCATAAGGTAGCTGTGGTACCTTTTTCTTTTGAAGAAATGATGATCAAAATACTTTTGTCTCTTAAAAGTAATGCCCTTAAGAGGGCATCTGTTACTTTCATCTCTTTTCATTTGCTGCTGAAATTGTTTCCTTTTACACTGTTTGTAATCAGGACATAGTACAGAAGGGATAAATTACTGATGCTTCTGATGATACACTTATTCAATTGGGAAGTAAACTAAGTTATCAATCAAAATTGCTGGTGTAATTCATGTGTGTTGATGGTGTACTGTCTCATAAAGAAAAATGCTGGATGTTTTTCTAGATGAAAGGAAGCAAAACCACATGAGTGGCTGTACAGGATCAGATCAATGACCATCCAGTCCAATATCCTGCCTCTGAGAGTGGCTGGCAGCAGATGCCTGTGGGAGAACACAAGGAAAGCTGTGCACAAATACACTGCTTCCCTGGAGGCTTTTGGACTCCAACACTTGGTATCTCAGGAGCTTCCAGCACCGAATCTGGTTTCTCTGGTTTTAGGCACTGTTAGTCATCCTTAGTGGGCTTCTCTTTCCTAAAATTGTTCATTCTCCCCATCAGTGCAAGAGGAATCACAGCTAAATTACTTTTTAGCACCTTTGCACTGGCTGGTGTCCTCGTATTCCCTAGTTTTTGTATTGCATGGAAGAGGTGACAGTACATGTTCTAAACATGGTACCTGCAGTTGTGATTTTATACATTTCCTCAGGTTACTGTCACAGCAGGCTGGAGATTCCTAATGGCTTAGTTGTCTCTGATACGGAAACTGTTCCACTCATCAGCCTTTCCCTTTTGGACTCTCTCAGTTCTGTGTGTTTGAGGGAGGCCATAAACAATATTTGAAAGGTGATCTGAGTATTTCTGCAGTGACCTAATGATGGTCTTTATTTTGCTTTATATTACTTTCCTTACAATCACGCAGTAATGCACGGTTTGTCGTTTGCTTTTTTGACTGCTGTGAACATAGAGGTGGGAGATTCATGAATCTGTGAACCACAGCTCAGGGATCTTGCCCCTGAACAGTAACGATGTGCCCAGAGCCTCTTACTGCACAAATGAGTTCAGGATTGTTTTTTCCCATTTATTTATGATGAATTTATTTGGCCATTTTATTGTCCAGTCATTAAGTTTTGTAAGGTTCTAGCTCTGAGTCACTATGATGACACTAATTCTGTTGGGGTTGGAGAAGTTTACATTCTGGGAATTTGGTTTATGCAAATACAGCCACATAATGTGGCAGATCTCCTTCAGAAGAATGTACTTCCCATTGAATCCATCCTTTAGGGTTCGTGTCACAGCCTGAGTTGCCACTGCTTATTATCTTTGAAATTCATTACTTTAAAGAGGTGGGCAGTGAGTCACTTCATTAATTAGGATTAAGTAGACCAGGACCTTCTTTACAGGGAAGACATTGAGGCACTGGAGTGTGTCCAGAGAAGGGCAGTGGAGCTGGGGAAGGGTCTGGAGCACAAATCTGATGAGGAGCAGCTGAGGGAGCTGGGGGTATTTAGTCTGGAGAAAAGGAGGCTCAGGGAGGGACCTAATTGCTCTCTACAACTCCCTGAAAGGAGGGTGTAGTGGGGTGGGGGTCATTCTCTTCTCTGAGGTAACAAGAGACAGGATGAGAGGGAATGGGCTAAAGCTGTGCCAGGGGAGGTTTAGTTTGGGTATTAGGACATGTTTCTTCACTGAAAGTGCTGGAAAACATTGGAACAGGCTAGCCAGGGTGGTGGTGGAACCATCACCCATGAAAGTGCTCAGAAAAACCATGTGGATGTGGCACGTGGGGACATGGTTTAGAGCTGAACATGGTGGTGGTGCTGGGTTGGTGGTTGGACTTGACGATCTTGGAGGTCTTTTCTAACCTTAACGATTCTGTGATTCTTGAAGACCAAGGTTCAGCACATCCATGCAGGAAACCTGTTTGCTGCAAATGCTATTGAAGTTTTGGCTCTCTTGTCCCTCACCTGGGTGTTTCAGGGTTTCTTCTGTGGATGTCCTCAGTTCTCTGGCCATGAAGGTCAGCACGTGTATTTAATTTGATCCTGAGGTTCTTACACGGGCTAAGACAGGAGGAAGCACTTGATCTCTTGGTAAAGCCAGGCCTAGGGAGTGAGGCAGTAAGGTATGTGTCACCTGCTGAAGTGTCCTAAAGAGGTCAATAGGATACCCACATTATGAGCATAATGGAATCTCCTTGCTGGTTATTACACTGTAATTTCTGAAATCCAGCATTTCCCTGGTGCTAAAAGGGATGAGAACAAATAGCTGCTCTTTCAGATTGCTTTGTACACAGTAACTTGTTGGTGGAAAGCAGGCTTTTGAAAAAACTCCTGCTACGTGGGGATAATGTTTTGCAAAGTTAATGAGTTAATCTACAATGAGTACTTCATTATGTAAAATGTTAATGTTCATTTATTCTGTGTGTAGGGAACTTAAAGACAGGTGTGAGGATATTTAAATTCATAAACTCATCAAAGGAACTAATTAATTACGTGTTGAGAGAAGTAAATCTATGCCTTAGGTCTTTCCTTCCTTTCTCTGGGGAAAAAAAGGTTGCAAAGAAATTACAGCATATTTCTAAAAGCACCGATCTTGAATATTTTTTAAAATTGTTATGCAAGACCAGTGTGTGTTTCATACTCATTTTGATGCTTTTCTGCTTAAATGGCCAGATTTTATCCACTTCAGAATGTTCCTACACTTACATAGCATATAAACAATATATTTCCTTGTTAGAAAGATACCTGCTTTGGAATTTAAATGACTCTTGACAGGTCTTCTGAGAAACTAAGTAGCCTGGAGGACTCTATTAGGATAATGGTATCACTGATGATGATGATGGACATCCTCTGAGATTTTCAGTATTATAATTTCCATGTTACTATGGTTAGTTGCCTTTTAGCATTTAATCATTCAGAATAGTCTTTTGAAGTGACTTCATTTCTCAGAAGTCTTCTCTGCAGTTTGAAGATGTCACTTTGGTTGTACTGCTGATTTGAGTAAATGATGTTTTTTCCTTTTGTTTTGTTTTGTTAACCACAAACACTTCTGTATCCTCCATAAGTTCATCACTGTGTAACTTTAAAAAATATTCTTAATTTTTGAGAGCTTGTCCTACAGAATTCTTCTTGAATTTCCTCTTTAGTACTTAGAGAAGATAAGGTGCCTTTTTACCTTTCAACTGCCTTTTAAGGTAGATAAATAATCTTGTCTCTTAATTTCACTGATAGAAGGTGGGTTTTTTTTAACAGTATATAAGTGCTGTGGGTCTTCAGCCTTTATCAGTTGTACCAGGCACTCTACAAATATGTATAAAGATGGTGTTTCAGTCCCCAAATCTTTCCAAAATGAGGAAAATAACAATAAATTGATTATTGCACATACAGGCTCAGAGACCTGCCATCCTGTTACGCTGTTCCCTTGCTGAGGCACTTCATTACAGCATCTAATGTAGTCTGCATAAATAATCCCTGCTCTTTATCATGAATTTCTTTATACTTCATTTGCTGCCTTTCATGGATTCACCCTTATTCTAAATTTAACTTCCAGTTTCAGTTCAGTTAGTTCAGCAACCTCAGGAAGCAATCCTTACTGATGGTGCATTTGTTATTGGTAATTATTGTCTCCCAGGAACTTTGCCTGTGGACTCTCCTGTCATAGTCCTGAGTGTGTTTCTGAGAGAGGGAAGAGCTGCATCCCAGTGCCCACCCACAGTATAAACACTGAAATGGATCCTGTTGCCTGAAACTCTGTGTACTCTTCTGCTATCCCCTTCCTTTTTGCTGCAGAAAGCAAATTTCTAGAACTCTGCCTGCTTTTAGCAGAATACAGTTCTCTTTTTCTAGGAAAAAAAAAAAGAAAGGCATGTTGAAGTTCAGCGAGCAGAGTCTGTCTCCTGTCTCGAGTTGTTTTTTTCAATCTTTCCGCATGTTTAAAGTACTTTAAAGCTGTTACAGCATTCTTAGGAGATGGTGCCTACCAAAAGGCTTTTTGTTTTGAAACTTCACTCAGGCAATGGATTGACAAAATAAACAAATGGGTTGATGGGGCATTTAGTTTTCATATGTTTCATATTTCAGGCTGTGCATTTTCTGAAAAGCTTCTTTCCAGAAGAATCATAGAATGATTGGGTTGGAAGTGACTTAAAGATCATCTTGTTCCAACCCCCATCCCATGGGCTGGGATACCTTCTACTATCCCAGGTTGCTCCAAGCCCTGTCCAGCCTTGCCTTGAATACTTCCAGGGATGGGGCATACACAGCTTCTCTGGGCAACCTGTGCCAGGGCCTGACCACCCTCAGAGGGAAGAATTTCTTACTGTCAGTCTGATGCCATCCATCCTTGTCCTGTCACTCCCTGCCCTCAAAGTCCCTCTCCAGCTCTCTTGAAGCCCCTTTTAGGCACTGGAAGGAGCTCTAAGGTCTCTCTAGAGCTTTCTCTTCTCCATACTGAGCACCCCCATCTCTCTCAGCCTGTTTCCATACCAGAGGGTCTCCAGCCCTCTGTGCATCTTGATGGTCTCCTCTGGATTCGCTCCTGCAGCTCCACGTCCTGCTTTTGTTGGGAGCCCCAGATCTGGACACAGCTCTCCTGGTGGGGTCTCAGCAGAGCAGAGGGGCAGAATCCCCTCCCTGGCCCTGCTGGGGCCGATTGTTTTTTATCAGCCTGTGATGGGTTGTTTTTTGTAGGCTCTCCTTGGTAACCAGGGTCAAGATTTAGGAAGTATTCCATCCCATCTCTTTACGTAATCAGGTGTATATAAACCGAAGGGGGAGGTGTTCTTTCTCTTTTTTGCTTCTTTTCCTTCTCGGGCTCGCACGCTGACGAGCTCTCGGTGTTTGGGCCTGGCTTATCTGTGTTCAGCGAGGCCTGCTCTGGGGGTTGTTTTGCCTGGGCCAGTGGCGAAGGTTAAGAATCTGTTTTTCCAAGGAAAGTAGTGAATTTGCTATTGTATTTGTTATTTATCTTGCTGCTTTTTGCCGTTTCGGGAGAGGGAGGGGGGAATCTTTCTTGTGAGGTTTGGCTGTTGGCAGAGAGCCAACCCGAGCTTTCACACAGCCCAAGACATGGTTCCCTCCCAGTCCCTCCTTTGCTCCCAGCTCTTTTCCCTGGGTGGCAGGGATGGGGCTGGGGTCAGTCCTTCCTGGACTCTCCTGCCCCATCTCCCTGTTCCAGGTCCAGCCCTTCCTGGGGATGCAGCTCCTGAGGAGCAGCTGCTCCCGCTGGGGCTGTCCATGGCTGCAGCTCCCACAGGGAATATCCCCAGAGCTGTGGAGGGATCCCTGCTCTGGACCTGCAGCCCCTCCTGCCCTCCTTGGAACTGGCCCAGTGGAGTCACTTTCCCTGGAGGTGTTAAAGGAAGGACTGGATGTGGCACTTTGTGTTCTGGTCTAGTTGACAAGGTGGTGTTCGGTCACAGGTTGGACTCAATGATCTCAGATGGCTTTTCCAGCTTAATTGATGCTGTGATTCCTCCTTGTCCTGCACCCCTTGGGGTCCCTGTGCTGCTGTTGGATTGTATGAAGTTCTGGAAAGAAGCAGCAGCTCAACCTAAAATCATGTGCTGCTTTTCATGTGACCCTGTATTGCCAGGTACCTGTAGACTGCCTTGGAACCCAAACTTTGGTGTCCTGGCATCAGTGGAATAGCTTTGAAGTGTTTCCTTTCTGCAGAGTTTGAGAGCACTGTAGTTGTGATGCACCTGTTGAAGAGGGCATTCAATTTTGTCACCTGGATCAGGCCACTGACTGTTGTCCAGCACGGCATTCCAGGGAACAGGAGCTGTCCCGTGATGCCTCTTCCTTCAGTGCTCAGTCAATGGGTTGTAAATGTGCAGGTTTAACTCCCTGAATGCACTTTCCCCCATTCACATATGAAGTTGTGTGGGATTCTTCTGTGCAGCGTGCTGGGAAAGTGGCTAATGAAGTTAAATTGACAATTTACTTAACATTTGTGAGCAGAGAGGAAATGCTGGTAAGAGATTTTGCTCTGTTGTGACAGCAGTGACTGGGATGTTGGAAAGGCAGGCTGTGTTTTTGCAGTTACCATGGAAAAAATGTTGGTCATGTGCTGTTACCATGGAAATATTCAGTGTGGATTCTAGAAATTAGGAAAATTTCTGGACAGAGTAGAAAGACAATTGTTCTTTTTATACTACAAGGCTGCTCAAGCTGTTTAACAGTAGGGATGGGTGAAACAAAACTGTGGAGGATTCAGCATCTTCACCTCCCTAAACATCACGAGAGAAAATAAAATGTATGAAATCTCAAAAATACAAGTATCCATAATTAAAATTTCTGGTGAACTGCTTCATTGATGCTCACTGTTTTCTTCAGCCATCATTAAGTTCTGTGAGTGCTACAGACCTGAGATAGAAAGTTGATCGCTGCAATGGTTACCTCAGACTTTTCCTCCTGAAGCAGCATCAGTGTCTCCTTTGCTATAAATCCTCTTTTTCAAGGTACAATTTAGATATTCAAAAGTACTTTCTTCCCAGAGAAGATGTTTCAACTAATGTCTTCTTTTTTTTCACATAGAAAATGAAAATAAACTGGGGTTTTAAAGGATAAAACAATTAAGAAAGGCATTGGTTGTATGTCTGTGATGTTCTTTCAGGTATTATCTATTGCTTTCTCAAAGAAAAGAAAGCTCATGCCATATAGAAATGGAAAATGTGACTAATGGCATGCAATTTTCCATGCTCCGTTCTTTTTGTGTTTTAATTTGCAATTTTATGCACCAATCAGTGTCAATTTTCCTTCCAAATATAGAACTAGTGAAAATCATTCATCAATCGGAGAATATTTTTCCTCCATTAAAACTTCTAATTTTCATTAAAAAAGGCTGCATTTCGAAGCTTGCAATCAGTTGTATTTATGATGAGTCTTCTTAGCAACGTCTCAAACTTTTTAGTGTATTATTGCCTCAAATCTTAAGTCTTTATTAATAGATATGTTTACTTCAATATCAGTTGGCTTTTAAAGGGTGCTGGGAGCTGGTGTAGGAGGGGTTTGATACCTTATTTCTTGTGCAACTTAGAAAAAACCCTGCTATTCCCTAAAATGTTCTTTCTCACCCTCATTCATAGGAACGTGCATTGCCCGGGCAGGGTGTTCTCACCTGCCTCTCCTGCTCTCCCCAGGAACTGATACAATGGGATAGTCAGTGCTGAGGTGCATTTTAAAACTAGTTAGTGGAGGAAATGGCAACGAAAGGAATAAGGGAACATGTTGCCTTTGTTTTCTCACTGGGATACCTGTGAAGTCGGGTTTTAATGAAGCAGAACCATTTCATGCTCCATCGAGTTCTGTTGGGTTCTTCTTTTGAAGAACGTTTCCTCACCATGTCCAGATTAGAGTTCCATCCCTGCAATTGGAATGTGGCATTTAGCAAAAATAATTTGGTAGGAGTGACTTAGGAAATATGTTTGGGTTTTGTGTGATAATTTGGTGTTTCCCATATGTTTAGCTATATGGCAGTTTTCCTTATATTTAGTTGGTGTTTGTGGAACTGCTCTGAATGGCTTAAAGAAACAAAGTCCTGCTCTTCTTTGGATGCAAATCTAAATAATGGAAAAGAGTGAATCTGGTTTTAATATATATTAAGGCTTCATTGTTTTGATTTTCTTGTTACTCTGATGCTTTGGATTCAGCAGTAATTTTCACACATTTTATTGGTTTGTGCTTAAAACGTGGCCTTGGTTGGGTTGAGAAACCCAAATATGCCACTGTGTGTTCATTTACCTTCAAGTTACACAAGGTTGTTGTCAATAACAGGTACTATTAAGTTGTCATGTTGTCTCTTATTGCTTTTCTATCTGCCAGTACCCAGACTGATAGTAAATACCAAAGTGAGGACATTCCTCTAAGGAGACCCATTTCTGTTAAGCTTTTTGTTGACTTTCACAGTGTGAACCTTAGTTCTGCCTTTATTGTATGTGAGAAATATTTTATTTGTTTTTACATCAGTAGATGTACAGAACATGACTTCTCTATTTTCTGTTATTTTCCACGATATATACTTGAAAAAGGAATCCTCATACCAGGAACTAGTTTAAAGATCCTAAGCAGCTGGTAGGGTCACCGTCATGGAAAACCACAAGATTTTGTCTTTCTTCCATTTGAAAACTGTAAATGTTAACATTAATTTTATATTAGTAACTCTGACATCCCTGTTACGGTATTTCAAATGCATTCAGACCTTTCCTGTGATCTTCTCTGAATTTCTGGTGTATTCTTTTTTGGTTGCTTTTGGCTTGAAGGGAAAAACAGCAAAATAATTTTTGCCTTTTGCTTTGCCTTTTTGTATAAAATGTTAATACTACTTTTTGTGTCTTTTCTCTCCCTTTTATAGTACAGATGTGGATTCATTGGAATAAAGCATAGCGTTAGACAAGCGAAATAATTCCATTTATTCTGTTTCCAGATGGAATCAGTGTTAGTGGACTTCCGCTCTCCAGTCCCTTCCGGCAGGTTGTCAAACCAAGAGTGGAGACAAAAGCTCTGAATCCACAGGAAAGCAGCAAAGTTGGTGACTTCAGCCACGTGAAGGTGAGGGAATGGCATCAAACCAAGTAAAGCTGTGGTTTCCTTTGCACTGTGCTGTGGTGTGTTGTGTGATTAAAAGGAGAAGTTTCCTCGTCTCATAAATATTTCCCTTTGGTATTTTTTTAACACAGCTTGGTGTTCTATGTTTGGATTGTTTTATGGGAACAAACAAACAGAAAGAGGTGAAGAGAGATCAGTCTGGCAGTGGAAATTGCAGGGCTGGTTATCAGTGTGGGGTTCTTGGCAACTGTCAGTTCACCTCATGAGGCTTTCTCGTGCTATTTACTCTGCAGGAAGGTGCTGCTGTGTGAATCCTTGGGTTTCTTAGTGTTTTCTTGGCCTTTTAGTGATGTTCATGTGAGTAATGAAACAGAATAGTTGAGAGGGTCAAAGGAAAAGTAAATAAAAGTAGCAGGATGAAAGAACAGTTGTGTGGAAGCTGCACTGTGCTTGCAGAGAGGCTGCCCTGGACTAAAGCTTCTCTTTGCTTTTCTCCTGAAGATCCTACCTGTTCTTACCTGTTGAAGGTGTAGACTTGTTTTTTCGAGCAATGAAGTAAGTTTAGCTTCGTACTGGCCAGATTTGCAGAAGGTACAATTTAAGATGAAAGTAAGAAAGACTGTAAAAAATGGACCGTAGCACATCACTGGTCCCTCCCTACCTTAGGGAGTGTTGTGTGTGCCGTGTGGGGTGTGACACATTTCCTCCAGGATCTGTGTCCTGCTCAGTTCATCCAGTCAGCAATCAGAGCCAGTGCTGTTCAGGGCAGTGTTTGGCTTCACATGTGTTTGGCTGAGAAGCAAACACAGGCTTTGCTTTTCTCAGTGACTCGCTTTGCATGTGAATTTGCTTTCTTCCCACTGAGATTCTTTACAGTTCTATTGATCAATAAACAGGTGAAACTGTTATTTTTAAACTGTGTTTCTTTGGGACCACTAGCACTGGTAATTCATCATAATTTGATTCTGCAGTACAGAAGGTGTGATTGCAGCACTGGAAAGATGTTAAAAACTTACTAAAGGCTTTCTTTGTATTTTATGACATAGCAAGGTATTTCCTAATGTTTATAAATATAAATCAGCACGACTGAGGAAACAATATGATGTTTAAGTGAGTAAAATGTCCAGCATTAATGTTTAAATTTAGAACTTTGTGCAGAATGTCTGACCTATAGACACAGCAGCAAGGGGAATATTATTCCAAGAAAGGACTAAAAATCTGGAAATGCAGAACTTTGCATGAAATACATGAAAAAAAAGCAGCCTTTTGGTTCACTTTTTGCTTGTCAGTCAGTTGTCCTGGCAACCAACAAGTTGCAGGTTCCCAGTGATCAATGTGATGGTATTACATGGATGTTGGGGGGCTCTAAAGCAAGAACTTGGTTATTAACATTGTGTAGATAAAACAGTGTGGTGGGAATGCACATGCTGGATCTTGTTGGTAGGTTTATGGAATTAATTTTGGTTTAATTAATGGGTATTTTGTGATGGAAGGACCATGCAGGTGATCAGAACTGTGTCAGTAGACACTTTCCAATAGCATCAAAGGGTTCTTTGCTGACTCATGTACAGCACCCATAGGAATAAGTAACTTACTGCATTAACATCTAGTCTAAACCAGGCTTAATGACTAGCCTTGCACTTTTTGTAATGTTTAGAGGACATGATTTATAGAGGGGGGAAAATAAAAATCAGGATGCTGAAACAGCCAACAGGATAAAGCTCTGGAGGAAGTCTACAAAATTAAATTTTTAATTACTTCAATTGTTGTCCTTGTGATGATTTATTCGTGGACAACATCCATGATAGAAAAAAATATGATTTATATTTTTCCAATATTTATAAGATTGGTGTGTTGTAGGTGGGAAAGAGAAAACCATGGTAAGGTATCAGTGTCTGTGATTTACTGTTGTGGCTCATTCCAGTTTAACAAATGTCCATTTCTATAACTTCTCTTTTTGTTTACCACATTGATATGCTCATAAATAATAACCTTATCCCAGTTTGTCCCAATTAAACTACTATAAACCAATAATTTGATCTACTTGGATAAAAAATGCTGTAGAGTTCCAGGCTATTTAGAATAAGAACCACCAGTAAGCATAAAATAAAAGCTAGATAAATTCCAAGTCATAGAATCAGGGAGTTATTGTAAACAATCCAGTCAATTAAGCATTTGAAAATATAATTAGAATGTGTTATGGTCCAGTTTTCTTGGCTGAGTCCTGAGGAATGTGCTGTGGGTTTGGATTTGACTTGCTTGGTGTTAGACTGGCTGTCTTTGGGTACATGAAGATGTGTTTGTTGTGAAATGCTTTTGCTCAGGAACAACATTATTGGCTGAAATGAAGCAAGCTGGGATAGGTACGTGAGAGTTGATCCAAGGTTCCCTTTGATCCTGAGTCTCAAAATGTTTGATATTTATTAGTCTTTTTGAGTTCCCTGGAACCTCCTTAAAAGATCCTTCAGTTTCTCTCTGTTGCTGCAGGACAATTCAGCACTTTGGGGCTGTTGCCTGTCCCTCATGGTGCCTTTTGGGCCGTGTTGGAAGGTTTATGTTGTGATTCTCATGCCGATTAGAGTGGTTTGACAAGGACTAATGTAAGAATCAGGTGGGAGTGTTTAAGTTAAGAAACAAAATAGATCTTCAACAATTTGTGTATGTGGTGAAAATGTTCTGCTGTCATTTATTCATGATTTAGCAATAGGTGTCTGGTGTGAATATTCAGGAGTAGTAGTTATTTTTCAATCCTGCCTGCTGTGCATAAGCTCGTCTTCAAATAAAAGTGAAATTCTGCAAATGAAAATGAATGTAAATCAATGCTTCTCATGTTGCTGATTCTGAAATGTCCTTGTTCAGATATTTATAGGTCTCATACTTCAGTGTTCCCTCCCTACTTGTTTGCCTTACAATTTTTGTACTTCACTCTTGGATATTGCCAATATTGCAGTTGAACTTCTCTGCAATCTCCGTTTTCAATTTTGCTGCAGGCTGCCTGCTAATAAACCAGTCCCTGCCTTCTGGAAATGACTGTACAATGAGCTCATAAATTCAGTATAAAAATTGCTTTATGACCTCATCATAAAGCTTGCTTATACCCTCAAGCTGAATAGAATATCACAGTGTAGTATTATGTTCAGGTCCCCTTTTCCACTGTTCACTGCTGGGTGGTTGTGCTAAGCCTTGCCTAAACCCCTGGGCCATTGTAGGTGCATCTCTATGAAAGGGTGAGTTACCCCTGCTTAGCTCTGCATTGCTGTGCTTACACTGCTGTGTGAGAGGGTCTTTTTGAGGCTGAATCTGTTACTTTTTGAGTAGCACTGCAGTGTGTTTAAATATTCAACTGTTCTATGTCTTAATGCAAAAGCTGCAGCGAGAAATTTAAACAGATGTCATAATCTCTCAGCAAACACTGTGTCGTTTTTAACCCAGGGAATTCTGGGCTGGTCTTCGTGCCTGGAAGCTGAGATTTATATGCTGTGGGCTGGTTCTTCTCAGTGATGGAAGAAACACTCCTGCTCCATTCCATACATGGTGGATTTGAGGCTCAGAGATCAGTCTGGTCTGTGCAGATTTGGTCCTTACAGTCACGCTGATGGTAATTCATGGGTAGTTCCCTTTTGCTACGAGGTGAAAAGGAGAATTGCTCATCAGGGTATCTCATTTCAGTGTAATGTCCATGGTTTCTTTGGAACACATCTGGGATTAAGGAATGCTGCCTGACTCCAAATGGACAACCAACCAAATCAGGAGTTTGAATGGACAAGTCGTTTAGCTGGCAGACAGGGCTGGTGTATAATTTATAAGGGATATGACTGATTTATTTGTTTGTTCTGAAACTTCTGTGCACAGGAGTGTTTTCCTCTGCATGCTGAATGTGAGCTGTAGTTGTGGAGATTCAGCTGCAGAAACTGGTGAGGTTTAAGTGCTCTCATAAAACTGCTCTGTTCTGCACGATCAGTAAGTGGTGGGGAGTGTTAAAGTACAGTATATAGAGCTAATTCAGTTTAATACACTGTCTTTAATGTGTCTTTTCTGGTGTAGTCAGCAGTGTATTAAGATGAGATATAGGCCTTAATTGGACTTTTTTTCTGTTCAGTTCTCAGGCTCTGCTCTTCTATATGAAAGTATGCTCTTAATGGGGATAGACTTTCTATTGTTGATGCTTTAAGCTCAAACTCCTTTCACTCATAAGCCATATATCTATTCTAAGTTGAATCCCTTAAACAGAAGAAGCTGTATTTTTTTTTTTTTTAATTTTGAAATATTTCTGGATGCTTCTGAAGTTAGTGTGGACATTTAATCTATGGAGTGCGACTGAAATTTGGATTCCTTCTTTTTGGTTGACTAAATGTGAATTCAGGAGTGAGATCTCAGGCACAAACATATAACCCAAGTTAGGTGTTTTATGTCCACACTGTCCTATTTTGGAATTCAGTACTATACTTGTGAAAGAGAAGATAAAAAATCCCAAACAAACCTCTTTCATTTCCAAAGCTGATTTTTATCAAAATAATATATCTGTTCTTTTTTTATAATTGCATTTGTGATAAGAGTACCAGAAAGCCAGTCACATTTCCTGAACCCTGCTCAGATTGGAGCCATGAGCCACATCAACCTTTGCCGGGTCAGCAAGGTGTTTTTTCTTGCCTTCCTGGCCAATAATTGCAGTTTCCCTTGGAATAAAGTGGATCATAAAAATAGGGTTGTTCTGCAAAAGCAAGACAGAGATGGATTTTTGGCAGTTGGTACCTGTCTGGCAAAATTTGATTATGATCTGGATTTGGGTGAGAGCCAGCAAGCTGTGAGTAGTCTGGGTCTAAATGCTCTTCACTTTCCTTCCCTGCCTGGCTCAGCACTGCTTACCTTCCTTTAAGTGTTTGAGCTCTAGAAGTAGTTGAGTATTCCACACAATCTCTGCTCACCAAGCCTCTTCCTCTCCTCTTCTGTGAATTGTTCCATCAAGAAATGAACACTTTTGTGCCCTAGAGAGGACAGTGCTTTAGAACACAAAGAAATTATTTTACTAAAGCTATTCTATAGAGCTAGGGGAAAAAAAAAACCAAACAAAAAACCCCTACTGCCCTTTGGATTTGAATAAATTCAATTAATTCATCTTGTCAAGTATTTTATTATCACTGTAATATCTGCAGTTTCAATTCAACATGTTTTACAACTTGAAGTACTTCTTATTTTCCCCATTTTTCTCATATTATTTGACATTAAAAATGTTGTAAAGTATCGATGGAAAAGTTTTGGATAGCTTCACTCTCTGCCTGTCAAAAGCACCGTTTTCTCTGGACTCTTTTGCATTGTCACTCAGAAAACAAGAGATGATACCATGTTTTTAACCAAACAAATGTCTCATCAAGGGCAGGTATGATCTCCTGAATAAGCCACGCTTCATCTTTCCTTCTTGGCTAAAGATGAACCAATAAAAATGAAAGTTGACACCCTGAACAGAGCTTGTGTGATCAGCAGTAGGTGGTTATGTCCATAAGGACATTGAGTTAAGAAAGCAAAAAAAATCTTAATCCTGAAGTTGTCTGATGTAGGAGGGCATTGACTGTATAGAAAGTGAGGGGGGGAAAAGGAAGGGAACTGGGCTAAAATAGTGGAGAAAAAGTGAAGATGGGTTCTTGTGAAGACTTGCTGAGGTGGAAACCTGAAGCAGAGGGAGGGTTAGAACAACCATTTAGAACAGGGTGGTGAAAGTCCAGTCAGCTCTGTAAGAAATTTTAAGAATAATTAGAAACTGAGATGTTTGTCTGAGTGCTTTGCTTGCATTGGATGATACATTTTCTCACAGTGCTCTTCCAGAGGACAGAGATCCCCTGCAGCCTGGAGCTCTCAGGATGTAACCTGTAACAAATTCAGAATAACTCTGTATATGACACATAAAGTGTGTGTATATATACATAATGCACATATATATATGTGTGTGTGTGCATATAATACTTGACCGTTGCTCTTGCGAGTTCTTGCATGTTTAGCTTTCCCCTCTCACTGAGCACAGATGAGGTGGGTCAGACACTGGTTGTGGATCAAAGACCACTCTTTATTTCAGGTGCCTTATTTGCTTGTTTCTCATCTGCGTACATTTACACTGCTCGTGTTGTGGATTCCCTGGCAGTCAAGATGCTGCAGGAATCCTCAGGATTGCTTCTGCCAGATGGAGAATGTTTCAGCACCAAGGGTTAAGAGTGTGGTTGATCAGCCCCCTGAAGACTTGCTCTCTTTATTAGACTTAGTTCCCAATAATGAAGTGCCTTCTCTTGGTGCTCAGCCTCCCTGCTCGCATCTGGATTTGGTCTGAATGTCCAATTTAAGGTTTTTCATCTCCTCTGCAGGTGGACTCTGGTTCATTTCATGTGTTTCTAAAAGGACACTGTGTTGTCCAGGTCTGAATCAGAAGCCCTGTAGCATATTGAGTATCATGCTGAGCTCCAGCTCATAAACCTTTTCTTTCAGCACTGCTTGTTCTATCCACAGTGCAACACTTGGCCTGTGTGTCTTCAGGTCTTAACCCGCTCATGTTCAGTCCTGTCAGGTTCTGGATGCAATGAGCTCAACTGAGTTTCTGGAAAAAGCTCTAGGCAAGATTTAGAACTTCTGATTTACCCTTAAGTGCAGAAGGTCTTACTCTGCAACACAAGAATTCCTACCTGAAAATGCAGGTGAGAATGGCTTTTTGTGTGACTAGAGATTCTTAGAAGTGTTTTGTATTCAGGTTTCTATTGCAGTAAACATTCTGGATGTATGGCTTCATGGCCAAATGTACTTCCAGACTTCATCCTTGCAAAGATCTGTGCAGTAGTTTCATCCATTTTATTTGTGAGTATTGATAAACATGGAATTTTGCCATGCTCACCTTCATTGGACTCATGATGATAATTTCTAGTGTTTTAAGTGGGGAATTGGCTGGGGTGAAGGCAACTGCTCTGCTGGGAAGAGGTGGTGGCAGCACCTGAAAGGCACCAGAAAGTAGAACTGCGCAGACCAAGTAAGAGAGGGCAGCTCTGATCAGCTGGGGGGTTCTCCAGTGCCAGCATCCACTGATCCTGTGAAGTTGTTCATGTGCTTTGGAAAGCATAATCAAGATTTTATTATAATCTGTGTTGTGTGAGTGTGAAATGAAATACAGAGTGTTGTAGAGGTGCTGCCTTACTGCAGGTGACTGTGACTTACCTGACCTGACACCACAAGGTAATGCTGTTTCATGGCAGTATCAGAGAGAATTCTGTTCAGATTTTAGGTCTGTGCAGAGAAGAAAATGTTGCACAGTCTAAGATTAGAGTTTCAATGTGATGTGTATCTTGCACCAAACAGTTGGAGAAAAGCTGCAAGTGTATTAAGAGTAATTTTATGGATTTGGGTTATTCTTCTCTGTAAAGCAAAATTGTGACTATAAGGGATAGATGGAATCGTGCTTTCCATTTCATTCTGAAACTGCTGTTACTTCATATTTTCCAAATTCTGTTGCTAATTAGTGTGCCCCAAAATGGCCCTCAAATCAAGTGTCTGTACGTTCTGTGCAGTGTATTTGCCAGTTGTTCCACATCAGTGTGGTAAAATGAACGGCTGCATTTTCATCTTTAGCTGCATATTCGAATCTTAATCCTTTAAATGTGCTGTAATACAATCAATACTCTGAGAACTTGCTTGAACTAATTTTGGTCTCCCACACTCGTACTTGTGCATTTCCAGAGGTGCCTTCGCAATGCTCAGGGCTTTCCATCTGCAATTCTCCAGCTTGCCTTTCTTTTATTGCTTGATTCACCCTTTTCTTCCTCCATTTCCTCTCTTTTCACCCTGTATGTTTTATTTTATAACTCTCTACTAAGATCTCTTCACCCTTATCCTCATAACTTCAGAGCCTAGTAGATAACACAGTAGATAAATCACATATCAAGTAAATACTGCTCATTGTGTATCTTTCCTTATTTTTTTTGCCCCTGAAAATAAGGGAAACTCCTTTATTCTAGCTCTGGCAAGCTGCTCCCTGAAGGAAATAATTTTTTCTGAGTGATTGAGTCAGAAATGTAAGTTCACATGTGAACATACATTGCATTTCCTTGGACTGAGATCTTAATGTGGATGTTGTGTCACTGCTGTAAATCTTCCCTTGAAACAATCACGAATGGCCCCCCTCCAAAAGCCATCCTGGTGTGATTGGCTTACCCACAGGAGCTGGTGGACAGTCATTTAGGATCCAGTTGATGTGTTCTTTGGAAGTGCAGTTTGTGGAGAGGAGGTGGGCTCTCCAAATCTTGGGAACTGGACCATTACTCCATAAATGTAATGACAGGAATTGCATCCTTACCATCTTCCACCACATCCAAACCCACCTGTTTAGGCTTTGATGTGGTGGCAAACAGTGGCTCCATCCTAGTTGTATTCATTTATTATGAGTGATAATTAATAGCTGTTGCTCTCAGCACATTTATTTACATTCTTGTCTAGAGCCAAATACCAACAGCCTCCTTGCATATATGGAAGATGATGTGAATAAAAAAGGGTAATTTAGGTTGTTTTTCCTCTCTTCGAAGCAATTGTTCTGCTCACTGAAGTTGAGTTTTTGTTATGAAATGATCAAGTTCAAAATGGAATGATCTAGAAATTTGTTGCTGAAGTTGGTTCCAAACTCACATAACATTTTTGTTTAAATATTGCTCATGCTGCACATGATAATATTTTCTTGCCAAATGTTTGATGGAATGTTTTTGAAATTTCATAGATTTTATCAATTTAGTAATTTTTTGTGGTCTTTTAACCACAGACGGTCAGTGCATTGACAAATAATGAAGAATAGATTTACTGTGTGCCATAATTTTTTTTCTCTCAATTTGAGAATGAATAAATCTTCAAGCAAGGTCAGTTTCTTAATTTTCCAAATAACATTTTTTCTCAGAGTGTTCTTTTTTCTCCATCATAGAGACAGATGATAATTATGGTTGGAGGGTTGTTTTAGGTTTTGGGCAACTGGCCAAAGCAGATAAAGAGCATCTTGATGACAAAAAAAAAGGAGAATCTTTAGATTGTGAATCTTCTCTTTAGGTGAAGTGGCATTTTTAACAGCTGCCTTATCCAGGAATGTCAGAAAGAGAATGAAGTTTAGTAACTTATCACTGTGAGGACCTCAAAAGAGTAGGTCAAGTGTGGCATTTTCCTCAGAAGAAGCTGGAGGTGCAGAATGTGGTGGCCGTAATTGATGCCAAGGCATTTTTGAAAGGGCACAGCAGAGTCTGCTTTCCCAACTTTGTTTCACTGAGGGGAACGACGGGAGAGCCATCACAGCAAGCTCAAATTTGCTGTTTATGGGTAAACCAGGGTTTAAATGTCACAGCTGGCAATTTTTTTAGTAAGATGGTTTGACAGAGGCATTTCTTAAGATAATTCCAGTTTATTTATCTATGTGTTTAAGGCTTTCTACTGCTCTCAGTGAAAACAGGCATAAAATCCCAAGTTCTGATGGGGACTTTATTCTTAGTTTAGCACTGGGAATGATGTTGTGCTAAATTTATCATTGGTCAGTGTCAGAGGCTGGCTCTTTATGAGGGTGAATAGGACAAGATTGACTTTAAAATACTGAAATTTCCAGGAAATGAAAATGATCTAAAACTGTCAAAAATAGCAAAGAGGATGACAAAGAGGAAAAAACCCTGAGACTTAAATAAATGCAGGTTTTCATATTGTGTTACACGAAATCCCAACTCACATCTTTTTGGCCATTTTATGCAACTGGTTTCTATGCATTGTCATTAAACTACTGATCATCTTGTATATTGCAGTGACTGATGATGTGAGAGAGGAATTCATTAAAAAAATCCTATATGAAGAGGGGGAAGTGCAGGGATTTGGAGATGTTGATCAAACAGAGTGTAATTTCTTAGATTTTTCTCTACAATTCATTTAGTCCTGATTTTTGGTAGGTGTTATCTTAAAGTAAATGAAATTCCTAATGTTACTGTCTTTAAAAGGAATAAAAATCATGTTCTCTGGTAGTAGAAGATAAAAAGTGCTATGAATATTACATTGGGAAAGCTGATCCTTTGCACTGGTACGTGTTGTTTGTGTGGGGAATATTTTCTGTGCCACTTGACTTGGAGATCTGTAGTTTGATGATGTATTTGTATAAATATTGCTGGTAAGTGACTTGGATGTGCTTCAGCCGTCTGTAGCCATTAAATACAGCGAGCATAATACATCACACTCTGCAATTAGATGGGTAAGAGTGGGGACCTCAGAATGACTCACTAATTTTAAACCTGGGACTCTTAAAACATATTATTGGTTTAGCTGAAATAGGTCTGAGAAGAGGAAAAGACAAATGATGAGAAGCAATTAAAATGTTTTTTTTTTTAATAAAATGATTCTCCGGAGCAAAGAAGCTTCTAGATTGCTTCATGGCAATAGCTGGTGTGTCTAAATGTTATTAAGTTTACTTTCAATTATGTTATATCTTTATATCAAATGGCCAGCAAAGTGAGCAGCACATTTCAAGTACTGTGCAAGAAACTTCATTAGGATTAAGTAATTCCATAAAACCCCACTCATTTTTGGTCAGACACAATGCAAATGCAAGTAATAGACAATTTTATTACTGTTGCTGCCGTTTGATATAGTGGCTGACAGTCCAGAACAAGGACTAAATGACTTGCCCAAGCCACACAGGATGGACAATTAGGAATGTTTTCCCTATAACCACCAAGTGCTCTGTACTGTCACAAGAGCAACAAACAGGTGATGCAATACTGCATTTTAGGAACATGAAAAAACAGTCTGAAATCCGACATTCTTCACTGCTGGGGAAATTCAGCACAAGGTTTTCTCTGCTCAGCACCTTGATCATTGATCAAAAGCCATTTCTGGGTTTTGTCCCATGCCCAGTGCTTGATGCCCATGGGCAATGGTCTGTTTGTTTTCATTCTTCCACGTTATTCTTCTGAAGTTTTTCCACCCCTCGGTTGGTCAGGGCAGTGCTGTGGTCAATCCAGACCCTCTCCCTGAGTTTGTCTGATTGCTTGGTAGCCACTTATGGGTGCTCCAGGCTAGAACAGGGGGGGAACAGCCACAAAGGGAAACCAAACGAGTTGAAATACAAAAAGATGCAATGTTTTCCAGATACCCATCATCATTCTCATAGGCTTGGTGGAAAACTTCCTGCTGATGATCCATCTAATTCAATCCCAGTAAATTTACCTGTGAGTTTCCAACAGCAAGCCAAGAACTCTGAGCTGGAACATACATTTTTGGAAGTGATCCAATTTTATTAAAATATTTCAGTGGCAGAAAACTTTCTCCATCCCCAGAGCAGCTCCTTTAACGGTGGCACAGCCGGACCCTTCAAAAGGGCATTTTACCATTAGCCCTCATTTGTCCACCCTCAGTTTCCACCACTGGGTTTTGAAGCCAGTGAAGGGCCTCCTGCCCGAGGTATCTTTTCTCTCTGCTTATTGTAAGTGAGATAATGTGGGACCAATTATTTTTTTAGGGTTTTATTCTGAACTTTTGTGTATGACAGAGATGTCAAACTCTGAAGGAAGGAGGGCGCTGCCTTTCCAGCATTATTATACAGCTCAGTGATGATTGGCCCCACAGTGCTGGTTTTGCTATTCAAGCTGTATCCCTGTAAAGTTTTAAAGTTTTATGAATTAGAATGAACATTTTTTTAATGTTTCAGTTTTGAAACTGACCTTTTGGGTTTCCTTTGTGGTGCTGCTGTTATGCCACTATAGTGCAAAACTTCACCCAGACAATTTTTCTACCACAAAAGAAGTAAAATAGTTTGATTGAACTGTAACTGTTCTTTGTACCTGGTATCCAAGTGTGGGTTATGATCTCCCAGTCTGGATGGAATGGAGTTGAAATGGGGGGTGATCATTAGATTTTTAACTGAAAAATTATTTAAAGTAATAATAATATTAATTTTATTATGCTCTGTGACACTTGATTCAGTGAGTATTCTTCAGAGTGATCGTTGTTCAACTTCAGAGAAGTCCGTTGAGGAAAAGAAAAAGCTGTCCCCAAATTCAAGCAGTTTTAAAAGCTGTAATTCACAAAATAATAACTTTGACTGTGATTTCTGTGGAGAAAAAGTATCCAAACAAGCTAATGCTCAGATGTTTGTATAGTGGTAGCTCTGCTCACCTGACCTACTTTGTGAAAGCCACTCTCTTGGAGAAGTCCCTGCTGTCAAAGGTAGCCCAGTGAGTATGTGGACATTGTCTCTTTATATAGTGGGACCCTGAAAATGAGACACTGTCACATAAATGTCTGCAAAACAAGACATGCTGCCTCTCTACACTGCACAGTGTCTCGTTGTACCAGGGGAGGTTCAGGCTGGGTATCAGGAAGAACTTCTTTACTGAAAAAGTGGTTAAGCACTGGAACAGGCTGCCCAGGGAAGTAGAAATGGTAGTCACCATCCCTGGACTTGGTCACAAAACAACTGGATGTGGCACTTCGTGATGCAGTTTGGTGGGCATGCTGATGTTCAGTCAAAGCTGGTCTTGATGATTGTGGAGGTCTTTTCCAGCCTTAATGATGCTGTGATTCTTTTCAGGATCATGTCCCTGCAAAAAATAACCAGAAAGTAAAAATTTACTGCAGTCTTCTTGGTGAAGGAAGGTTTAGTTGCCTTCAAGAGAGTTGGAGAGTTCTTCTGTGGTTCTCAGAAAAGAGACAACTGCTCGGTTACTGCTCAGAGTGCTTTCCCTGGGTTTTACAGAAGTGGAACTTGCTTTTGGGAGCCAAATCCTTTGTGCTAGAGGATTCGGAAAATGGTGGAAAATGCCTTTTTTAAACATGGTCTCTGAGACAAGAGGAGCTTTTCTGAAGGAGTTTAGAAGAATTCAGAATGCAGCAAACTGAGGAGCTGTTCATCCTTTGTGCTGAAATGCTTAAAGTCTCGAGCACAGCAAAACACTTCATTAAGATTTTGTCAGCCAGGCTGAAGTGTTGGCCTTGGACTAACCCAAACAAATGTGATGGATTGGCTCTGGAGCAGCACAGATTCACAGCTCCTCCCACATCTTTTCTTTCCCCTTTTTCCCCCCTTTGCTCTATTCCTCCTTTGGAGAAAGGTAGAGATTATTTTTACCCTTTAGTTCCTGTATTTTAAAAATGTATTGCTTTACGTTTGTGTGCTGACCTCTTTGGAGTTATGATGGGCCTTTTGTTTTCCCAGTCCTTAAATAAGCCTTGAATTTTAGCTCATCACACAGCATAAACTGAAATTTTCATACTTCCCTCTGCCTCACCATCTCGCTGGTTTACATTTTATTGCTGCTTTAATGACTTGGGAAAATCTTAAAGAAGAGCAGCAGGTTTGTAACTGTTTTCCATATTATTTTCTGTGTAGTGGAAATGCATTTCCTTGCAGGTTTGTCTGTGGGTTTTGTTCAGGCGCTGTTTGATTTGAAAGCAATTAAATGAAAAATAGACACTACAGGTTTAGATTCTCCGCAGGTCTCTCTGCAGTGTTTATATTTGGGGAGCAGGTTCAGATCTGGAGTGATGGAGAATGTCAGATGTGGATTTTCAGCATTGGCCATGAGAAGCACTGTGTTGCGAGTTGGGATTTTTCTAGGGAATTCTGAATTGAAAGGATTGAATGAAGTCTACTGTGAAATGAATTTTAAGGTGAAGAGGTAAGGAATATCTGCATGTATAATATCTTCTATATTTCTATATATATTTTTTTTTTTAGTAAGGGGAACAGGGATCAAAACGGACATGACAGGAAGACTAAGCAAGGCTTTTCTGATTGTTGTCATACCCATTTGGTTCCTGCTTACATTCTGCTCCACACGGGACTCCACAGTTCCTGATGTGAGTAGTGAGGAAAGGATGCACCTTTATTGGGAACCAACGGTGCCAGGATGGTGCTTCTCACATCCTCTTTGCCTTCAGTTCAGGTCCTGTCTTGCCTTGTGCTCATCCCTGCCTTAGCCAGGTGGGCTCAGGAGCAATCCATATGGATAACTACGGCTGCAAGGAAAATAAACAGGAAAAACACTGAAATCTTGCCTTTTCCTTTATATCCTGTGACAGTGTCCAAATTCTTTAAAATAATCATGATTGCTACTGGGTTTTTTCCCCCTTTTTTTTCCCTGTCTCAAAAATTTCCCTAATTGCCTGCCAGTGCCACTTCCTCAGGTCTTGCTGTCAGTTTACGATCATATAATCTATTGCAAATTGCTACCTTGCATGTTTAATAAACATTCAGGGCACAGAGTGAAAACAAATCTATGGCCTCCTAGAAAGAATTAAAATTTCTCTGCAGGTAGAGGTTTTAAGCAGTAATATAAACAACATTATTATTAGCTGCAAATAAACAGAAGTGGATTGTCAACATTCCCCCCCTCGATTCCATGGTTTTCCTTGATTGCTTCTGGACAGGTTTTCACTTTGCCTTTACAGTTTCACTCAGGAACTTAGAAGAAGATGTTATGGCTCTGAAACTTGCGTAGTTGTGTATCACTCCGTGCCAACAACATCCTGTTGAAGTGTCAGCAGTGCCACTGTCCCCACGGACATCTGTGCCCATCCCTGTCCCCAGCCTTCTGGGAGCATCTCGTTGGACCTGCCGTGTGTGGCAGTGCTCCCTCTTGGAAAAGGAGGGATACACCTGCTCTGGAATTAATTCCTAAGGACATTTCAGTGTTGTGGCAGCCTTGGCAGGTGTTAAATGTGTTAATCCTTATGTCCTACCAAAACTTGTGTGCTAGTTGGATAACATTCAGCTCATGTTATCACAGCATCGCAGCAACTTCTGGTGGGTTATTTTTTTCCCTTTTCCACCTTTTTTTCTTTTGACTGGAATCTAAACCTTTTAAAGAAATCTGATTGAAAGTCAAGCCTTTTACTGTGCCACCAAAACAAAATTTCTCCGCATTTCCTCATCAAGAGTCCAATTTTAAATAGATTTTTATTTTCTATTTATAAATGGTTGAAGATAAAGCTGAGTTCAAGTTCAGATATAATTAATGACAGTTAGAGAATGCATGTGTAAATTGACTCATCTACTGAGCTGCAGGATGTCTGTGACTGAGAGTTCATGCTGTTTAAAATCCAAAATCTTAAAGGATCCCTAAATTTCCTGGGATGTGTAACCTGGAGGTTACCTGCCCTACCACCAACTCATGATAGATTTTGAAGAGAGGACTAGAAAAATGAAAATTGGAAAGATTTGCTGCCTACATGAAATTGCACCTTGTCTTACTTAAGAAATTGAAGTGTGTTTTAAGTAGGATTCTCTAATACAGATTTAATATTGCAAGGGAGGAATCTAGAAATGATCTGAACATGAATCCCTGCTATTAATTTAATATCACAAGGTGGATAGTTTTGTGAAAGGCCAACTTATATCATAAATGCATGCAAATGCTTCATCTGGGCGATTTGCTCATCTCTGTTGAAAGTGGTTTATTTTCATATGTATTTTAAATAACATGCCTTGTGTGTGCATGGGAGTGCAGGAGGTTTGAAGCACGAAATGGTGGGGGGGGGGAACTCCAGAAACAGCAGAGAAGATTGATCTTTAGCAGGCACATTTATGTTTCTGTTGGAAGTACTTGATGTATTGGGTGTTGAATAATGGTCATGGAAAAGACTGAACTTTTAAGGCCTTTATGAGCTTCTACACTTCTAAGACTTCAAAAAACTGAAGCAAATAACACACCAGACCGCTTTGGGAATAGTCAGACTGCATAATACGGAGAAGTGTTCAGGAAGATTATTTTTCTTCCATTCCATTGCAGAAGAGGAGTGAAATGGCTCAGGGTATTTAGTGCCCTGGATCAGCTGTAAGCCCCAGTACTCTGCACTTACCTCACTGATTCCCTCAGTGATCCAAATGTTTGGGAGATCCATCTATAAAAAGTGCAGCAAAAGAGTCTGCAGGAAGGAAAGCCCAAAGCAAACGAGGCTTTGTGAGCACACAGGAGGTGGATGGGAGTGAGTACAAATGTTTAGGTGTGGAACTGCTTGTTTTTGAGGCATATTAGCGAAGGCTGCCTGATTACTAACCTGAGACTGGTGCTTGATGTAGCCTCCCTGTTCTCCTGATGTGTCCTGTCCTTTTTGTCACATAATTCCATGGCGTATTCCCTGGAAAATTGTACTGCTTTCATTAAATACATGTGTCTGTGGTTTTGGTGTTCTAGCGTAAGGCTGAGGTTCTGAGCCATAAAAGCTACAAATAACTTGGAAATTACAAGATAAAATCAATTCATTCAGCATTATGAAACACAATTTAAGCTGATTAATGCCAGTTAAGGTTGTATACAAGTAAGTAGATTTAAAAAAGAGAACTATAACTTCAGCACTATGAAAAAGAATGTTAAACTGATTCATGCCAGTTAAAATTGTATAGGAGTAGGTAGGTTTAAAAAAAGAAAAATATAACTTGCTTTTATAAATGAAACTGAAGATATTTCAGTCTTATTTGATTTATATTTAGAAAAAAACCACCATGACTGTTCTGCTGCTTTCAGCTGTCATTTTTGTCAGTTCTTAATTTACTTCTTTCTAAGCAAGTTTACAAATTTGTTCATTTAAAATGGAAAGTTGACTGCTGCTGTTTTTGTTTAACACATGCTTGAAAATGTGCTACTTTTGAAGATGCTTATTTAGGTGAAAGCTGAAGTCAAGCATTTGAGTGTGTTTACTTTGAGAAATCTGTTCCAATTGCTGCCTGACTGGGTCTTCCAGTGTTCCTATTGACTGGTTTTAACTTGGAAGTGGAATTAAAAGCAACCACCTTTATTTGTTTAGTGAACGTGGAGCTGTTTTATTTCCGCTGAGTAAGAGATTATATGAAGTTGTATACATGTAGTTATTGTTGTAGGAAGACTCTTCTCACTTTGTCCTAAGAAATCCTGGGAAGGTCAATGAACCCTCACCCTGGAAGAGTTCTGTGAACCACATTTCTACCCTGCAGTTTTGTGCTGAATGTTCTGATCATGAAAGCTGGCATGATAAGTGGTGGTTGGGATGTGGCAGTTTGAATGAAGCTCTGTAATTTTATCCTGTCAGGAGGGGATTTCTTTTTATGACGGGCTGAGCACACGAACAGGCTGCTAGTTGGGATAGCTGCTTGGAGTGGTTCAGTTTGAATCAAGAAGGAAAGTTACTTGGACTAGATTTTCCCTTATTATAAAAGTGGACTTTAAAGTTTGACTTCTGATAACTCTTCTCTCTGGACAGAAATATTTCTGAGGACAGCAGAAAACCTTAACACATCCATTTTAACATGGTCATTTTGGATCAAAAGTCTCCTTTCCAAGACCTTAGCCCAGTTCAGGGCAGTGCACTCTCTTAGGAGACTGCTTTTCCATACTAGTGTGAGTTGCTCCATGCCATTTTTCATGTGAGAACTTTCAGGGTCAAAGTGTTGAATTGGGAAAAAAGGAAAGGTATTTTTCAGACTCTGTGTGTTATGTTTTATCATCTTTCTGTTTCTCTTGAGTGATCTGCAACATTCCTGTGGCATTTTTGACCAGTACATGAAAAGGTCTTAAGAATATATGATGCCAGTTACATTCTACATCATACTCATCACCATTAGCATGGAAAACATAAATACAAGTACAAAATTATTTGGACTTTCTTGTTCTAATTCATTAAGGAAAATTAGTAGTTGCATTACAGAGTCTTATTCCCTGAATCAGACTCACAGAATGGTTGAGGTTTGAAGGCACCTCTGGGAGTCATTTGATGCCATCCTTTATTGTTTTACAGGCAAAGAGAAAGTACATCTTACATAGCCAAGCCAGTAATTTAGTATTAGTACTGTTGAAATTGTAACCTTTTAGTCTTTATTTGCCCAGATCTGAGCTTTACAGGAAGAAGGATGATACAGAAGGAATTACCTTACACTGAATTCTTAGCACGAGAAAAAGGGGTAGGAACGATGCCCACCCTCCCACTGCTCTCAGGTTGGTGAAGTGTCAGCTGTGGGTGGCCTTTGATGGGGAGGAATCTCCCATGGGAGGTTTCTTTTCTAGGATGCACTTTCTAGTGTGTTTTTACACCTTCCTTTCTCTCCACTGGTCTGCAGTTCCAAGTCAGCATATGTTATGTGCCATTTGTTCTCTTTGTTAGCCCTGAATGGGGTTTTGTCCAGCTGCATTTCTTTGTCTCACTGTTGGTGAGTGATTTACAGCCTTTGGGTTTTCCAGTGTCCAGTGTGTCCCATCTCTGGTCGTGCCCTGCCTGTGCAGCTCTGCTGCATCCACCTCTCAAAGAGTCTGTCATCAGGCAAGGCCTGTATTTATTTACACCACATCATTATCTTAAATACCTCATTCTCCATAGAGTAATTGTGTCTTACAACTCTGTATAAAGCTGTGGTTGTACCCACACAGGTAAAACAAATTAGACATAGTATCCTGATAACTGTTGTGGCAGCTACACCTCATAAAATAAAGTTGCAATCAGGTCAATCAGAGCAAACTGAACAAACCTCAGTCCTGAGGCCTTGTGAGCTCAATAGGATGCACCAGAAATAGGAATTCTTTCCTCCCAGGGCACTGCAGCATTCCAGCCCAGCCTGGAGGAGAGTTTGTTTTAAATGATGAGTACATGAGGGAAGTGGACACGAATTCTAGTCAGTTCTCTAATGAATATTCATTCCAGGGAGTAGGAAATCATTCTGTGGCACTCTGGAATATTAATGGAAGAGAACAGATGAGTTTAATTACTACTCCTTGGGAAAAATTGGGTCTTTTTCCCCTCCAATTTATCAAATAGTTGTGTATACTTATTGTCGTCAGGAATAGGTTGTATTACCCTTGAAAATCAAAACTGGGACCTTTGGGGGTGAACTGCTTTCTAGAAAACAATGAATAACGACAAAACTATTAATAGTAGGATTTGTGGAAGGAAAATTTAGTCAGAAATTGTTGACCTGCATAGTGTGTTCAGAATAGTTCTACTTTACTGAGTGTGGTGTCAGAGCAGTTTCTTTCAGTGACACTTTTAGATGCAGTGGATTTGGGGTTTCGGCAACAGCCTTTTCCATTTTATGCAGTGAATAGCAGGCCTACTGAAAGTTCTTCCCTAAATGAAATATATCAGTGCCTTCCACAGGAAAATGGGAAATAGTTGTTCTCTGTGAGCTTGTCAGCTTACGGAGTAATTGCGTTTTGTTACTGCTCTGAAGGAAAGTGGTAGCAGCTGAAGTGGTATTTAATGTTCTCTACATGTGACTCTTGTAAATGGATTTAATAATAGAAGAGATGTTGGACTGGAAATTGAGGTAGTATTAGTGATCATTAGAAACAACAGTATGAGTTACTTGTCTGACTGATCAGACATGCACATTTGTTTCCTACGAAGTTGATCACACCTGTGAAAAAACTTTAAGTGTAGTATTACACGGAATCTTTTTAGTTCAAGAAGGAAGGAGAGACAGAAGTCTACATATAATTTGTGTTCAATAGCTGCCTTTTTCTTAATGTACCAGTTTTTGGCTGAATAGAATCATAGAGTGGTTTGGGTTGGAAGGGACCTTAAAGATCATCCTGTTCCAACCCCTCGTTTGGTGAATTGCTTGTGCTGCCTTACCCTTCCAGTCAGGTGTTGTTCTTACAGCATGTCTGGATTAAGGAAAAGTGTTGCCAGGTGTAATATGATGTTTCCCTTGTTGTTCCTCTTTTATAGATATGGAATGTGTTACAGTCTTGGCACTTACTCTGTTGTAGGAAGGGATGAATAACAACAACGGGAATATTTGTTGTGAGTTTGGGGAATGGGAAAAAATAAAGGTCAACACCAACATAAGAAATCTTTCTCCCATGGTACTGCCTTCATCAAAGTGGCAGAACTTGGTTCCTAAGTTTTATAAATTGCTAAAAGATACAATATATAATGAGCCTGGGAACTCTGTTGGAGTTTTTCATATGTGAACACAGTAAGCTGATCAATAAACCTTATACTTGATACTCCAATTTGTCTTCACTACATTGATCTGCCACCACTTTTTCAATGAAAACTGTGGTAATTTTAGCAGTGGAACTTAAAAAGCTGCACTGCTTGTCCTTGCATAGTTGGCTTTTGGAGGCCAAATTCCAGGGAAAAGCAAACAAAAAGTAAGCCCTTCCATTTATCTCATTCTTGAGATCATGCTGTTCATTTCTAGCAATAGACACTTTATTATTTTATAGCAATATTCATATGCCTTGGTGCTTAAAGTCCACTACATGCCTAGTGCACTTCTAAGGTCACATGAAGAACATGAAAATCTGGAACCATTCCGGATCCCAGAGAACTGTTCCTATCCTCACCTTCAGATAAAACTTAGGAGGAGGAAATTAAGGGGTGACATGAGGTGGTTGGGTGAGCCTAAAACATACCACCTATATAAAATGTATGAGGGTATAAATAGTCACCAGATGGCACTGTGGCTGAGATTTAAACACGGCACCCATAAATAGAGTCAGCTACATCTCAGAATAAATGTTGTCTCTGAAGTTGGTATATTAAACAATGATAGGGTTTGTTTTGTTTATTGGTAGGTGTTTTATTATTTTTATTTTGCTGTCTGTGTTGAACTTTAAATGCACCTTTTCTTGGCTTCAGTAGGTTGTGCTTAGGAACTGCTGCTTTGTGCAGTTGAGGCCATTTGAATGGATCCAACCAGCTGATACTTGCTAATGATTAATTTTACTCTACTGGATTAATTTACAATAATTTCAGGCAAATTTTAATGGTCTGCTTTTACTTCTAAGGGAATACATGCAATAAATTACTTGAGGAAAAAACCTCATTGTGGTCAGAGTCAAATGCTACTTGACCAAAGATTTATACCAGAACAGAACCATAAAGTAATAGTCATTCAGTTTAAATTTGTGTAATTCTTAGCAAAGCTTTTACACCCTTGGAATAACAGTACTTTTGTAGTAGACACTGAAGTTAAGTGGAACAAAAATTAATTTCTTCTGCAAAGAGGTTTCATGTAAGTTTTGTTTTATTTGTAAAAATCCGTTACCCAAATGATATTTAAAAAGAATGCTATCAAGCTATTGCTCATTCTAAAGGCTTATTATATCATTGATTTTTCTGTTTGAAGAAGTGTGTGACCAGACCTGACATCGCTTTCCTTTCGTTCTCAGCATCACACTTTGACTGGTTGAGTAAAAATCTTTCATATCGCTTGGCAGATATGCAAAAATCCTAGAGAGAAGTGGAGTAGTACTGTCAGCATTTATATAAATTTTTCAGAAGTTCAGAGTTGTAAGGTGTGCTCTATATTCCAATTCCCCTGGGATACATCTAGAAAAAAGGTTGGAAATGTTTAAACTTTAAAGACAGAAGTAATTTGTAGTTGATAATGGACAAATTGGTGTAGAAGTGTTAATTGTTTTTGCCTTACAGCCCAAGTTCACTGTCATGACCACACTGATCCATATACCTTATGAAAACAGCAGTTGTAATTACCCCAAGAACTTAATTTTCTCGCCTGAATATTCAGGTCTCATACTACAGAAGAGTTTACTTTTTCAATATTTAAGTTTTATATGGCAGATTACACTTTCTTACCAAAAATAAGGCTTTAAGAAGGATACAACAGATAGAACTTGTTCTATTTAAATTCTAGTTCATCCTGAAATAATCCTCAAGAAAGATGGAAGGTGTAATATAAACCTACTCTAAAAGCTGTGTCTAGTTTTGGCTGGGAGATACTCTTTCTTTCCTGGAGTCTTGTTTTCCCTTGCTTTGGGAAGTGTACATCCAAGTGTCCATCGGGGTGGCTGAGGCTGGAAGGCACAGCTGGAGGGCATCTCTTCCCACCCTGTCCAGCGTCGTGTCCAGATGGCTTTTGGGTGTGTTCAGGGTGGGAGACTCTGCAGCCTCTCCGGGCAGCCAGTTCAGTGCCCTGTCTCCCTGCGCTGGGTGGGCTGCAGGAGAGCTCATTTCCTTCAGCTGCTGTGGGGCTGTGCTTTGCATTTGGGCTGGAGACAGGGTGGTAATTTAGGGACGTTTCCCGATGTTCTGTGGGAACCTCCATTTCCACTGCCTGCCACTGGGCACCCCCCAGCTCACAGGTGTGGGCTGGAACGCAGGAGGCTGCAGTGAGATCTTGGGAGGATTCTTGTTCCCAGGGAGGGCTGTTGGACACGAAATGGCTGCTCACAATCTCCATTTTCAGAATTAGACTTGCCAAAACAACCTGTACCTTGGCCCTGTGTGGAGCAGAGGGCTGAGCACAGAACCCCCCGAGATTTCTTCTCAGCTCAGACATTCTTTGCCAGGTGACGTGATGTACTCTGTGAGCACATCTTCCTTTGCTCAGGCCTGCATCATTCATACCTTTCTTTTTCTTTTCTTTTTTTTATGAGCCACATTTTCCAGTGTACAGTTGCCTATTAGGCAATTAGCAGTCTGTATTTTTATTTGATAATTTCAAGAGATGTAAACATCTCCCTGACTAATAAAGGGTGTTTGTTTGTTTTTCATCAGCTGGCTGAACTGGCCACAGTGGTATTTACTGCATTGGTATCGACTGTGATCACAACCATGATGGAAACGCTAAAATAGCACGTAAAATTGAGACTGTGTGTCTGAATTCATGATTTCTGAATTTAGAAATCTGTTTTGAGGCAATTTTCCTTTATTCATCTGAATGGTGGCTCGTACAGTTGTTAGTAACCACTTTGCAACCATCATTTCCCTGTTCCAGGTCTATGGAAGTGTCTTACAGCGAAGCTCAGACAGATTATTTGTGTGCTCTTGATTGCCATGTGTTCTTTTTTTTTTTTTTTTTTCCTTCCCCTCCTTGTAAAATGATTTTTGATTCTGCCCTTGCTTCATGTACTTTGAATTCTGGGCATCACTTCATGTTTTATAGCAGCCTTTTCAAGATTGTTACTGTTGTGCTTTTATTTGTAGCGTTCTAGGGAGGAGGGAGGTCAGAAAATGTCACACTGTCTGTCTCCTGTGTGCCACAGAAGTTCATTTTCAGCTTTGTGCAGGGGGGGAATAAAAAAAATTGAAATTCTCTCTGTGGATGTGACAAAGTGTTTCTGAGGACAAGTGTTCAAAAGCAATATTGTCAAGCTATTTTTAGCCCACTGCTGTCCCTATAGTGCTGTTTAAAGATTCAGCTCAGGCTGCTAATAGATATATTTATAACCATTCTGTCAACTGCCACAGCGTGAGTGCTGTTACAGATGATAATTCTATTCTTGGAAGCAGTGCCATGGTTACCAGTCCCCGAGCTGCTCAAATAGGAGCTATACATCTGTACACACTTAGGAACATTTTAATACACCAACACGTTTGGACACCGCAACAAAGAACAAAAGCCAGACGTGATAATCAGGGAAATGATACGTGCAGAAAGGCACGTGAAAATTATAATCAGTGTGTTTGCTTGTTTAAGAAAATACAGTAAATTCTTTAGAATTGTGTGTTCAGAAGTCTGGGTGTGAAAGGAACTATATGAGAGGGTTTTTACTGCATTTTACTGGTGTTTATTGTTAATGTAAGTGGTTTGACTTTAGTGGGATTTGTGTCATGTCAGACTGCTGATGGAGAGTCACGGAGTGCAGCATGAGTGTGTGTGGGCATGGGTTTGGTACTGCAGAAAGTCACTGCTGACGAGGTTGGTGTCAGGCCTTCTAAGAAATACAGATTTTTGCTGAATTGATGATTGATCTGCATTAGGGTGAAACTGGAGATGAAGAGGTTCCTGTTTGTGTGTTGTGCTCCCAGGGTGGGTTCAGGAGGTGCTCCCTGCTTCAGGAGGTTCCAGCTGTGCCTGTGGGTCACTGCCTGGCACCACAGGGCTTGTCTGGAACCATGTAGAAGCCTCGGGTACTTCTTCACTGGGGCCTAAACCCCACATAATCCAAGCTCCTGCAGCTTTCTTAGCCTGGCTGCCCATCCCTGGTTGTGTTTCTGTGACTCGTGGGTAAATATTTGCCAAGTGATAACACCGAGCCTGGAATGGGCTGCTTTGTTTGCCTTGTCTGAGCACTGAGCAGGCTTGAGGTGTGATGAGTGAGGACATCGGGTTCCACCTTTGCACAGCCTCTGTTCTAGCACCACACCACACCACACCACACCTCCAAAAGACAGCAGAGAAGAGAGCCTAGACCTGTGTGGTGGAGGAGCTGTCAGGACTTTGGAGACTTTGGGTTTATTTTTGTTCTGCTTTTGGGTTTGCAGGGAATTGGACTGTGGGGCCATGAGCAGCAGTAAAAGGCTCTGCTAAGGGTGGTACAGGGCTTGGGAGGATGTGTTACCATCCACTGTGCTGGGGAAGATGTGACCTAGTCTGGCTTTACTCTGTTGATTCTATGGAGGTGGGGAAAGGGCTTCTGTGCATCACAGACAGCAGCAGGAGATTTTTCTTTGCTGTTAAATTCATTAGGTTTGGATCAAAAAAAGCCCCTATATCGACTTTTACACAATGACTGTAATCATAAAAAGATCAATATGCTTTTTTAGTACATCATCATTGTCATTGAACATATCAGTTTTCTGCTGGACGTTGGACATGAATTACACATCACACCTGCCTGAAAAATGGAAAATAAAATTAACTGTTTTTTTGTAGGAAGGTTTGTAGTAAGATTAATATTTGGAAGAAGATAGCACCAGTATTATAGATTCTTCAGCCTTGGTGAAGTTCTAAAGTAATCTAAAGAAAGTGTGTTTTCATAATGTGCATGCATAATGTAAATTGTAGAATTCATTGCTGCTAAGTGTTGGGAAGGGCAGAAGAACAGACAGGTTCAACATGGGACAAGAGAAGTGGAAGACTGGATTTGCCAGGTGGCCTATTGTCTGGATTATCTAATGCTAAAAACTTGTTGCTGGATACTGAGGATAAATGAGAGGGATGATCATTTTGTGCCCTACAACAATAAAGAAATGTTCACAAGCCATCCGGGATATTGGAAAGCATCTTAGTGATGTATCTAAAATACAAAAAAGCAAGTTTGTTTGGTGTGACTGCTCAGAGAAAATTTTATTTTTAAGATTTTTCTGGTTTTGGTTGTTCTGGTAAGCGGATGTTTCAAATCTAATGAATTTGCTGAACAGTTTTTTTTGGGTTTTTTTTAAAGATAATGCACTGGCTCATTATTTAATTTTAATTTATGCACAGTTTTCAATAAAACTTTCAAACATGATGAAGTAATGGGAATTTTTCTTACGCAGCTGCAGAGCAGGTATGCACTGCTTAGAATTTGTGTGTGGTGCCTTCAATGGAAAGGGCTGCCCAGAGACGCTGTGGCTGCCCCATCCCTGGAAGTGTCCAAGGCCAGGTTGGATGAGGCTCTGAGCAACCTGGGACAGTGGGAGGTGTCCCTGCACATGGCAGGGGTTGGAATGAGTTGATCTGTAATGTCTTTCCCAACCCAAATGATTCTGTGATTCTGTGATAATGTATGGGAGGCTCAGGTGTTGGATGAGGTGTTGTGTAAAAATCAAAAGAGCAAATACAAACCTTATACCCTGGTTTGGCACTTGCCTTCACGTGGAGAAAGAAGGAGCAGGAAAATGTCAGGCCAATGATTAATAGGAATTCTATTTCTTTGGAATACCAGAGTAAGTGACTGGCAGAAGAGTTTCTACATGATGTATCCCCTTGAAGCACATTGCGTCTGTGAGATTTACTGCTTTTGATGGTGGAATGCTATCAAAGCTGTGTTGTGCATTACAGTGAAGGTGATTGTGATTAAAGCTGCCCATGTTGCAAAAGTGCTTGGAATAAAAGTACAGGAAGGTGCTGCAAAGTGAGGGGTCTCCGAGATTGTAGTATCTGGACTGCTGAGTTTTTTCAAATGTGGTGAGAGTATTATCATTTTAGATGATAATGTGTATGAAGTAATGGTAAAACCCCCAAAATTTCTGAAGATGATGCTGGAGAGCATGAAAAAGTATCTTGGTAGAGAAGGAAAGAATTCTTCACTGTTGAGCAGCATTCCATGGATGGCATCCTGGTGTGATTTTTGAATGCAGTTTCTTTTTTGAAGATTGATGAAGGACAGGGTGTTTTTCATACTGAAGGGAAAAAGATTTGAGATTGGTGACTCATGAAGGTTCCTGATGACTGAGAAAAACAAGTTAATATATTATCTAAAGGAAAGATAAGGAGGCAGATTTGGGGTTGCACAGACTGCTCAGCCCCGTTTGAATTTCTGAAAAGGTTATGGAGCCCTTCCAATCATGTGAAAGAGAAGAACATAGTTGAGCACAGTCTGTGTGGAGTTACCAGCCTCAGCTCAAGCTTGACCAACCCTTTTGTCTTCTTGGCTGAAGTGGCTGATACTTTGATGGTACTGAGGCTGATATCCAATACATCAAATATCCAGATGGTGAAACAGAACGTGTCCTCAGCAAGTTTCTGGATGATACTGAGTGTTGAGTAAAAGTTGTAAGTGATAGAGATTGAGTCCTGAAGTGTCTTGGGAAACTTGAGGCTGGGGACAACAGGAATTTCAGAAGTTCAGCAAGGAGAAATGCAAAGTTCTGATGAAAAGGTCTGTGTAGTTACGGTGGATGCCAAGTTTTATATGAGCCAAGAGTGCATCCTCACTGGGAATAAGGGACAGCTGTGCTCCAGTCTGTATGTTATGGAGTGTCGTGCAGTCCTTTACGAAAGTAAAAAACTTTGATCATTGTTAAGTTCTCAAACACACTTCATTTGCTTCCTCCAAACATGCCTAAATCACGCTGGGTTTACTGCTTAGTAGTATTGCATTGCTAATGAAGAGGAGAAGCACGAGTGCCGTGTTTGGTTTCACTGGCCATGAGAGATGGTTGCCAGGTCTCCACGTTATCTTAGTCTTTGGCAGATCCATGCTTTAATTATTCCCTTTTTATTCTCTACCAGACAACTGAGTTATTTGAAGCAGTTCTTTCTTCTCTTCCAGAAGCTTTCCCATGGAATTTTTTAGATTCCTGCCAACCGTGCCTTTCATGTGAGACTGCAAAGGAGGTTGTGACAGATTGGTTTGCAGTTTCATCAATATGCTGCTAATACTCATTTTTACATCTCCCTTTCATGAAACACAGATGGTCAGGTTTTTTAGATGATTAGTATGTCACTGAAATTGGGTTTTGGCTAAGAGCTTGTTGGCTGCAACTCCTCCTAAGTGAAGCAGATGACACTGGCTGACTGAGGGGGAAAGATGAGAAGGCAGGAATTTGTTTCTCCAAGAAGGTGTGGTTACATTTTGTTCTTAAGAGAAAGGGTGCCTGGCTTAGGTTGTTGCTTTTACTTTTCAGAGATAAAGAAGAAGAGACATCTAATCATATTTCCTAATTTCATTTAAAATGCAGTTTTCTGCTTTTATTTTGCTGACAAGGTGCTGGCTTTAGCTGATGGTGTCAAGTGTCATTTTGGTGGCTTGTCTTTGGATGTATTGAATTCCAGTTACCAAGGGTGTATCTGTGATACAGCACGTACCTGCTGCCTCTGTTTGGAGTTCTGCAAAGCACACATTACAGATGGCCTTTTGCAAAGGGCGTCACCTCTCAGAATGGGTTTTTACTTATGTTTGGAGTCCTAAAACCAACTTTGCTTGCATCTGTGCATCTCAGTTTCCTGTTCTCTTGACTGAGAACAGACAGAATTCTGCAGACACGGTTCGTAGATTGAGTTGCTGTCATTCATCTTCTGCTTGGCATATTAGTTACTTTCCATGTAAGAAATCAGCATTTCCATTGCTCAGTTACCAGCGAGTGTGCCTGGCAGACAGCAGTGTTTGTTTCTGTCTGCTTTGCACTGAGATGTTCTGGGTGACATTATTTTTGGGAGCACTTAATTAAATGCCTACAAGTCTCAAGCAAATACCTGGGACAATCCCTGTGTTTGAACTAGAATTCAAAGGAGAAATTAAGTTATGTAAAAAACTCTGTAAGCCCAAAATATTATTTAGTCTTTGAAAATATTACTGACTTCATAAAGGGAAATCCAATTCCACTTACTGGAGCCACACATCAAGAATTCCACCCCTGTGTGCATACAAATCATCAATTTTTATGCGAATCTCGCTTTAATTTTTAATGTACTTAGAAAAGTAGAAATTTACTTTGCAAAATATTCCTTGGCAGGCCTTTTCTGGTTTCTGTGGTGACTTTTTTGTGATCTTTTTAAAAACTGGTGTAGCACATGCACAGTTGTGAACTTTGGAGAAAACTCCTTTTAGTTCCAAATGATGGTTTTCTGGTCTTGTTTATTTCCACCCCTTCCTTTAAAGGAAATATCAATGGTTAGGGAAGACCATCCTTCTTCTCTCTTTCAGAAAGTCACTTCAAAGAAATTCTTATTTTTTTAAAATCATTATTCTACAATTTGAAGAATCATAGGCTGGTATTTTTATTTATCGTGACCCTGCTTTTAAATCTTGATGATAAGTCTCCTTTCTTCCAAGGGATCAATTCCTGTAATTCCTGAATGCTGTGGAGTGAGTTAAAACCTCTGAAATCCAGTCTTCAGAAAAGAGTCAAGAGGAATTGTGATTCTCACCCTGCAGATATGGGTCATGTTTTTGGATGTTCTGCCTGATGTGACAAAGGCCTTTCTCTTCATCCTGGTCTCCTAAAGAAGATTGATGGACTGTTGGGTCAGATTTCTTTGAGGTTACAAATTAACTTATTGGCATTCTCACCGCCTTTTCCTGTAGGCCCTCTGATAGTGACACTTACATTTCGACGTCCATGCCCTCTCTTCCAGAAACCTTGAATTCCCTGCTGAAGTTTTTCCTAGCAGAACTTGGCACTGTTACATTACAAGAGAAATCCTGCAAATGATTGGTTATCCCACTATCCCATTCCTCTTAGTTTCAAGTATCCATCATTAGCAATTCTTGTCTGTCTGAAAATATTTGGCCAGCTCAGCATTTATCTGTTCTATCTGTATTTAAGGGAAGACAATTGCTTCCAGGCTCCTTGTGAGGACTCACTGTGGCTTTTTAGGCTGTTGGTTTTAGGATCGTTAGTGGTGGCACTGCTGATGAAAGCCGAATGCTACATTATGAGAGAAAGGAGTGAGCTGCTTCAGAGAGCTCTGACTCAAAAAGAACTAATTTTTCCAGCTTTAACGAAAGGACATCCATCTCTTTTCTTGATAAAATTGTAGCCAGGGATACTCTGTCTACTCAAAAGTGCTGTGTAAGCAGATCAGTGCAAAACCTGTTTGTTTTACAAGGTGAAAGTACTTTGACTTGCAGCAACAGTGCTGCTTTAAGAAGTTTCCACAGGTTAGAGAAAGTAGGCCTGTCTGACATCTGTGACAAAACATTATCCCTTTGACACTCCAGAAATCTCATGGATTCTTGTGCCCTGCCATGTTACCTTCCCAGTGGATCCTGAAAGCTTTCTGTCCTCTGTTAGAGGGACTACAATTGGGAAAGGTGTCTCTGATTTGTTTAAAGAAGGCTTTCTCCACTTCTGGATCAGACAGTCTGTGTTAGAATCTCACAGAATGGGTCAGGTTGGAAGGGATCTCAGTGGGTCATCTGGTCCAACCCCCCTGCTCATGCAGGGCCATCCCAGGGCACACAGCACAGGCTTGTGTCACAGTGGTTCTGGAACATCTCCAGTGAGAAGACTCCACACTCTCTCTAGGCAGTCTGTTCCAGTGCTGGGTCACTGCACAGCAAAGAAGTTCTTCCTCATAATCAGGTGGAACTTCCTGGGCATCACTATCTGTCCATGCCTCTTGTCCCATTGCTGGGCACATCCGAGCAGAGCCTGGTCCTTCCTCTGCCCTCTTCCTGCAGGCACTGACAGACATGGGGGAGTCCCCTCTCAGATGTCTCTTCTTGAGACTGAACAGGCCAAACCCTCTGAGCCTTTCCTTGTAAGTGAGATGCTCCAGTCCCTCAATCCTATTTTGTTGTCCTCCACTGGACCTGCTCCAGGAGCTGGTTGCCCTGGGAAGCCCAGGAAGGGTCTCTTGAGCCATGTCCTTAGAAACCCCAGGCACAGCAGGATGATCAGGAGCCAAGAGCTCCTGTGAGCACACTCTCTCTGTGCCATCAGTCAGTTTTCTGGGGTCCCTGCACTCAGACTGCTTCTCCAGACTCCCTTCAAGGCAGGAGCCATGGCTCTCCCTGCCTCATGGAAAGAGCATTTGCCTGACCATGGCTGAGGACAGAGATGAGAGACTGGTAGCACATCAGAGCTGGAAGTAAAGTACAGTTTGGGCCAAGAGCTATCCTTTCTGTTGGGCAATGGACCAGTTCACCAGCTCAGGTGGTGGCCAGCTCTGCATTGGAGGGAACACTTCACCCTGGAAGTTTAAAGGATCATCAAAAGTCAGAGAGTCACAAGTAGGTTTTATTTTAAAGCTGTATTAGTAATACACTTGGCATGGAAATTGTTATGTTACTCTCTGAACTACTGTATAAGCACATGGTGGTGGGATTTGGATAAAGGGATAGGGTGAAAGGGAAGAGAGACATTAAAGAGGGAGAGATGAACTAAGGAGAGGGAAAGAGAGGAGGAAAAGAAATGAAGAAGGAAGGAAAGAAAGAAAGAAAGAAAGGAAGAAAGAAGGAAAGGAAGAGAGAAGGAAAGAAAGAGAGAGAGAGAGAAAAAGAGATCACCAGTCCTGGTTCCAGCATCAGTCCAGCTGGTGGTATTGTCAGTCCTGGTTTTAGAGTCCATCCAGTTGTGTTGGTCTGGCTGATGGGATGTCCTGGGGTCACTGCCCAGGCATGTGAGGGGGGTGCCTTCCTATGGAAAGGCTTCTCCACCCTGACTACAGGTTTCTTGCTTTCTGTGCAAATTAGTTATTGTGTACAGTCCGTTCTGGACTGTGTTGTGCTCAATTCCAAAGATGAGTGTTTGTCCCAAGAAAGTGCTGCCCTGTCTTCACCCAGACCCCCTTCACCACCCACATCTTGTTCTTTCTCATGACATGTTCTTACCGACAGTCTTTGGTTATTGCCAAAAATTCTTGTCTGTTATTACCAACGGTGCTTGGCTGGCTCTGCAGCCATCCAGTATCAGTGTATGAGACACACACATTAGTTTGTTCTGGGAATCAAGAGCTCACAAAATCTCACTTTGGACTGCTGTTTATAGGGTTGCAAGAGAGTGGGCTTTGTTCATAGTAATTTTCCACCCTGGCCAAAATTCAAGTCAGTAACTTGCTTTGAGCGTTTAATAGCAACTATATTCTTTCACTTGGGTTGTTATTCAAGCAAGAAAAGCAAGTTTCCAAGGTTGTTTGTTAAATAACAGGTGCTTGGTAGACACCTCTTCATTGCTGGGAACAGACAGTGTTCCTGACAGGCTCAAGAGGGGCTTAGCCCATGTGCAGGTCATCAAGGCTGAGGCATGACGAGCATTTTCAGGTCACAGAGTGGCCTTGGGATGGGGGGGATGCACCCTGTGACTAAAGTCAGCTGCTCCGGGCTCCTATGATGTGCTGCAGTAATCCTTCCTCAGCTGGCTCTCGCTGACCAGGCTGCCTTCCAGTTTGCTTGGGAGTGGTGGGCTGGGGGCAGGACATCCTTGTGGCAGGTGGCTGCCTTGGGCACCATCCCTCATGCACACCCTGGGAACTGTGCACCCTCAGGGTCAGCAGCCACCTTTGGGCATCCTCCTGCTGCTGGCAATGCAGCTCACTCCTCTCCCTGTGGCCTGAGGCAGCAGAAGGAGAAAGCCCAGCAAGCCCCTGCCAGCCCCCCGAATCGTAAGGGCTTTTCCCAGGGAGGGGCCAGCCCTCACACTTGCTGGGTCAGCCTCCTCCACAGGATTGGTGGGTAAGGCACAAGCCAACATCTGTGTGTCTTCCAACAGTGCTGTGGGGAGAGACTTGCTGTGCCCTTCGTCCTGAGGATCCCTGGCCAGGGAGGCTGCTGGGTCTGCGTTGTTTTGCAGTGGGAGAAACAATGCACTTTGTGGGTTGCTGACTCCTCTCCTGCAGCTGCTGTGTCAGGGGTCTCCTCCTTGCCCCATTTTCCCAGTAGCTCCTTTAGAACAGTGTCCCAGTACAGCGAGTCGCCAAACTGCTGGTCTGCAAACAGGACAGGAGACACCAGCTCAGAGTAGTTTTCTGTCTCTCCTGAGGAGTCACTGGTCAAGCTGGAAGTGCTGGGAAGCACCTGGGAGCCTGCAACTGGCTCCTGCCTAACACTTGACAGATTGGGGATGCAGGTGGTCTTGGTGGAACTGTCTTCTGCCAGGTCTGAGATGATATCCCATAAATTTTGTCATCATCCTCTTCCTTCTAGTCCTCGAGCTCCTCTGTCTTGGTAAGCAGCAGGTCCTTCCAAGCATCCTTGGTCTGTGTGCAGAGTGGTGAGCCACGTGCAGGAACCAAGGGTGGCAAACAATGGCCCTGCCTTGCCACTGACCGTTCCCAGAGTCCTGCAGTTCCGCTCCCTGGGAAAGGTGTTTCCCAGGCCCTGCCAGCAGCCATGGTGCCCCTCTGAGCAGGTGGCACAAGCTCTTGGTGGCCACTGGCCATGAGACCCTCAGCTCATGCTCTGCCTCTCAGAGAAGACCCTGAGGCTGCTGCTGGCAGAGGGGGCAGCTTGGCATTTGCAGCAGCTGCTGTTGGAGTTTCAAGGGTGAGCCAGCGTGGAGCTGCTGGTGTTCCCTGAAGCCCTTGGAGGGACGGCAAGGCTGCTGGGGTCACTCTGGCTGTGTGACTGCGGCGGGGCAGTGACTCCCCTCCCTCCAGCCTGCGCTGTGTGCAGAGGCTCTGATGGCTCTGTGACATTGCTGGTCGGGGCAGCAGTGGCAGCCTCTCCCCGTGGCAGGATGAGCTGGGTACCCCGCGGTGCTGCAATGCTGTGGGCAGCTGCCTGTGGGAAGCAGGAGAAGGCGTGGGATGGAGGTGGCTGTGTTGGCACAGTGACCCCCCTCCCCCCCCATGCTGGGAAGCCTGGCCCTGGCACCAAGGCAGGTCCTGGCCATGGCAGCCCAGCTGAGCTCGGGTCCAGGCCTTGCTGCACCTTGGCCATCCCGGCGCCGGCTCCTCTGCAGAGACATGCCATGTGCCAGGCACAGCTGGCCATCTCTTCCCACTCCAGCTTCTCCCTCCAGCCCCATCCCTCACTTGTCAGTGCTTGTGCAGTGGTGGCAGCCCCTCATGGGGCTTGCAGTGGGCATTTGCCTCCTTCTTTGGCACCTTTGGGATGCCACGGGCACCCAGGGCAGCTGCTCTCATGGAAGTGACCACTTCAAGGAATTTGGCCCTACAAGAGGTCCCACGGATCCATGCAAGTCACAATGGCCTCTGGGCACAGTGCCACCCCAGGTCACAAAGGCTTGGTGAGCACTGTGGAAACACCCCTGGTCACAAAGTCATGGTGGTCACGGTGGAGACGCCGCCCTTGCCCTTGTCCTGCTGATGGTTCAGGAGGAAGTGCCTGGGACAGGCTCAGGAGTAACCCATTGGGCTGGGATTTGGGTTCCCCATCCTGCTGGTGTCTGTGGGAGCTCCTTGATGGGCACACAGAGGAACTTTGTCCCAGGAGCCTTGTGACAGCGACTGGAATTTTCTATTAAGAAAGCTGTTTTCTGACCCCTTTACTAATAAGGGAAATTCCAGGGAGGGAGTGGAAATGACTCTTTGCTTGCCTGTCCCTACATTTGTGTGCTCTGCCTACATGGACCAGCATTGTTTGCATACATTATTGGGAACAGAACAGCAGCACTTCTTTTTCAAGAAAGGCTTGAGGGAGAAATGCCACGCTTGTCAGGGAATGAGAAATGTATTGAACAAAGGTTAATTACTCTGCAATTCACAAAGTAGCTGAAAGCACAGATGAATGCACCATGAAGAGTAACTTTAACGCAGGATCAGAGTTGACCTTAAGTGCTGCAAGAAATAGTGAAAACGCAGTTTTCCAGGCTAAGAATTAATAAGATAGCAGGGCTGTGGTTAATGTGCTGTACTTGAAAAGCTGTACGAGCTTTTGTATAAAGAGTAATATCTTTTGTGTCATATTTAAGGAGTTTTGGTTTAGGAACTGTTAGACAAATATCAGTTACATCTGTATGTATTTATTAACGGCATTATTAGACTGGAACATCTCAAAAATTCTTTATTTTTGCACCAATAGGTTTTGGTAATAAGTTAATAGGTAAGAAAAGACAGTGTCCTAGCTCTAAATAAGCATTTATATTTTAAGACTGCTCAAAGTACTGGATCATTACCCCTTAAAGAATAAGACAATTTATTTTTTTTAATATTTGATGAGAAAAACGTGCATGCTAGTTATGGTGGTTGTATTAGTCATTCACCTGGTGAAAGCTGTAGAATTGGTTGTTAATGTTATCAGTCACATTCGATTTTTCTGTTTCGAATTTAGATTCATGAGATGCTTCCTGGTACTTGATGTTTCCTTGATCTTATGAATGTTCAGCATAGTAATATATTCAAAGGTTAAAACTTGAAAAATTGCAGATCTCCTCACAAACAGCAGATCACTGATGTGAGGCAGCATTACTACAAAATGCTTCTCATTATACTTTACTGTGCCTGTCTTCCCATTTAAAGGGAAGGTTATCTGGTCTATAGCTGCTGAACACATTGATGTTCTTTGTGCACCTGATACCGGAGTCAGTAAGACCTAAATTATTTTTAAAATTCCTGGTTAACAAAAAGTGAGTGTGATGTTCTTTCATGCATATGCCATTAAAGTAAGGTAGCTTCAGTTAATTATGCTGCCTTATGAGAAGGTTTTGTAGCAGAACCTTTACACAAAACCTTCCTATTCCACCTGAAGAGCAGATTTCCAGAAGAAATAGGATTTCAGTTTCATTACTGACTTCTTAAGCAAATAGTCTGGCTGCAGTTAATGAATTTTCCTGTCCATGTTGGCAGAAGGGGTGCCAAACAAATCCCAGAAAGCAGAGCTGGGAGGGACTTGGGGGGAATGTCAGTCTCTGTCTTGCTGCCCCAGAGGTCAGGTTATGGAGAAGCACTGCCTTGGCCTTCTGGAAGGAGATCTGGGGTGGCAGTTCCACAGTCTGAATTTAATCATGTCTACCCTTTGCTATTGCGGAAAGCTGTAGAAAGCTTTTCCTGTTTTCTAGGCTAGCTCTTCTTTTTCATGGTTTTCTTATCCCAGTGGAAACTGTTCCCATCCTCTGTGTGTTGAACTTTTGATGACTTAATAGCTGTTATTTGATGTTTTCTATCATGACTCTTAGAGTTTTACAAGTGTGGAAGAGAGGACTTTAAATAGGAAATAACTAGAATTTAAATCCAAATCTGAATCATTAGTTCATTTCTGGGCCTTGGGAGAAATGTGTAACACTGTCATTTCAGGGAAAACCTGATTCAAGATGAAGATCTTCTGCTGCGTCTGGTTGAGCACAGCCAGATTAATTTCCTGGAGCGGAGAGTGTTTCACTTACAGTCACACCAAGCTGTTTCAGAGGGAAGACAAAACTGATTTTAAGAAGCAATGCTGTAACTAAAAACTGTGGTCCATATAACAAGCAGACTCAGACAACTTCCACAGATTCGAAAACCTGAAGCCAGCTTCTGGCGTTCTGTAGCTCTCTGGTTGATTTGGCAAATTCCTAACGTCACAATGACTTTGATTATAAATTGAGTAATGTCTTACAATGGTGTGTTTTTCTGCCATCAGCTACTGGGTGTAATGAACTGGTTCATGAAACTGTGACAAACCTATTTTAGCAACAGTAGAGTTGTTAAAATTTATGCAGTTGTGATGCTTCTTTTATAAAGGATTTTAAGTGCTAGTCAGGGTAAGGAAAATGGTCAGTGAGCACTGTTAGCAAACAGCTGGAGAAAGTGTGGGTGGACTGTGTTTATCTGTGGGACAGAGTTCAGAGTGCCTCTGCTTTCTGGGATGTCATGCAGTTGTAACTGATTTTAAGGCTTTTATTTTTTTTCTTCAGGCTGTTACAAAGTGAAATCTCTTCTGGCAGACGGGTCACAAAGCAGTAAAAGAGTTGAAAAAATAAGTTCATATTTTAGGATTGGAGCTTGAGAAGAAACCCCATAACCGTTTTCTCCCCTTACCTTTTTAAAGATCAGTTCAGCAACCTGCAAGAAGGGGGAACTGTGGGGAAGACTCTTAATTAAAAAGTACAACAGACATTGTTAATGACCTGGAAGAGCAGCAGGAATGTGGCACACACAGCACTGGGCAAGAAATGTCCTTTACGTGTTTGAACCAAGACAACCAATAACTGTATATTGATCACGGAAATCAGCACAGACTTCCTTAAATAAGTAGTCTGGCCTTTAGTACATGGGTTAATTATTCATAACTTCCATTTCACTCAGTGCTGTTTTAAACTTCCATGAGCAGTTTCCACTGCATTAATTGATTACAATTTGTAAAACTTCACGACCAAACAGGGCTATGAAATCGCACAGCACATCCTCCCATTTTCTTTCCTTTTCTTTCTTTTCCCTTGGGAAGATCCTAGATATTGTTTGAAGTAACACTGAATTACATACAGCAGCTCTTTGCAGATATGAAGGTGTCTAAAGGAATGTATTCATTGCCCATATGTGTATTTTCAGCTCTGGATACTTTGAGCACAGCTGTTGTGTTAATGTGTCCCTCAAGTGTGTGAAGATGCAGGTTTATTTTATTTGTACATGGTATATATGCTTATGGAACTTACTGTTACTACTTGTGAAAGATTTAATATGCACTGAAGACTAGTTATATTATTTTTTAATAAAAAATGGCCTATTTATGGCGACATTTTAATTCAAAGAAGACTGAATTTTTTTTTAAATTTAGTAGCAGAGTGATATATGTGCTGGTTTTTCAGTTTGCCAGGTCTGTGATTTTATTAAGGTTTCACCTTGCATAGAATATATGAAATGATTTACTACAAATGAAGCCAGTTTTTCATAATTACTATTCGTTATAAATTTTTGAGAAGACATTGTAACCAATACACTCGGAACCAAAAAGTGCCTTTGTAAGTCAGTAATTTGGAGGTGACAAAGGTTTTTATATTGGCAGGGGATATTTTTATTTATTGAGGATGGAAGATTGAATAAAACATTCTTAAGCTTGAAAACTCTCAATGCATTTGATAATGTATGAAGGGAAATCTTCCCTTTTTTGTAACAGCTCTGCCTTTTCAGTGTTTTCTTACAGGGAGGAATGATTTAATACATCTTTTAGTGATGTCCAGCTTCACCAGGTGTAGCCAAGTTTCTGTAGAGTTTTGAGGCTCAACTTTATGTTTTAGTGTAGGTGTTAATCCTTTTACATGTTGTGAAACATTTTTCACTTACGCTGGCTTTATATGAAGGCACATTTTGTCCTCTAAAGTCTTTAAGGTTGTTTGAAGTTACTGTCCCAAACTCCAGTGGTCATCTGATTTGCTTGTCAGTTCCTGATGTTCCTGCACGTAATGACACAAGATAACCTGGAAAAACCGATAACTTTTATAGCCCCATGTTTGCATTACGTGCACAGTAATATTAATGTAGCCTTCTCTTGATTTCCAGATGCAAAATGGTGAAGGCTTGTTGGTTTTAAGAACATATTTAGGTAGGATTAGTGGACTCAGCTATAACAGTGTGCTCACAATTGACATTTCTGATTAGATTCTTTTTTGCCTGGTTGCTGAAATAATCAGGTACATAGTTATTACCATAGAGGAGCAAAAAAGTGTTTAAATTACTTGGACATTTAACAAATGGAAGCTCTCAAGCTCTCTGGAGAGCCTAGCTATACCAAAGGAAAATTAAAATTGTGATTACTCAGGCTTGGAACAGAAAATATATAAATGCACATTTGTAACTTAGGTTTTTGTGCATCATCAAGTGCTCGAGGCTGGAGCCTTTTTTTTGCTGAGATGTGTGATATGTCCTGGAATCAGAGAATCAGAGTGGTTTGGGTTGGAAGGGACCTCCAAGGTCATCCCATTCCAACCCCCTGCCATGGGCAGGGACACCTTCCACTAGCCCAGGTTGCTCCAAGCCCATCCAACCTGGCCTTGGACACTTCCAGGGATGGGGAATCCTTGGGTATGTGTACTACTGTTTTCTGTCTTAGATTTTGTATCTCTTGAATTCTGTACACTTGGGATGGAGCGCTCAGTTGATCCTCTGCAAAATGTCTCTTTCTTTGGCTGTGCAAATCTGCTTTTTCACGGGAACTTTGAGTTCTTTTATTTGTATGTTGCTCTTTCTTGGTTCTGGCTCAGTGGCTTACACTGCTATCCTTTTCTGTGATGTGGTAGTTGTCTCTGGGCCATGACTTTGAAGAAACTTCCTTTCTGTGGTTGTTCTTAAGGCATTTTAGTTTATTTTTCTCTCCATTTTGTTGTCCCTTTGGCAATTTGTGTTAGTAGTTTTTTTGAGAGAGGACTAATTGGAAGTTATACAGACATTAAATTGCATTACAGTCACTCCAGTTTTTTGAAACAGTGTTTATTGGCTATGAGCTTGCTTAACAAAAGCATAACTCCCCACCAGTTTCCCAGTTTTATCTCAATATTGTATTATGTCTCTTAATCATTCAAGACGCACATTGACTTTGTCAGATGTAATAACGCAGCATCTCTCCAGAGAATGAGAGGCAGGTGTAAGGCTTCAAAACCAATACTCTGGGCAATTCATTGAGCTGGCCTCCTTTCCTGCTGAGTTGCTTTGTTTTGTTGGGTGTGCACATGGCCCTGCTGAAGGATTGCAGGGCACTGTCTGGGTTTGGCCTGTGCAGCATCGCTGTGGGCTGTGGTTTCTGCAGTGTCACGTGCCATGTCACAGTTCAGCCAGCTTAAAGAGGTTTGGGACTCCGTTTACTCCAAGATGTTAGGGGTTTGTAGGTGGGAAAGATCAAGGAAACATTAAGTCTAAAGTGCAGGCTTTGCTGTGGAAATGCTCACCAAAGGGTTGCTTTGCAGACTAGTACTTTTTAACTGGCATGACAGCATGAGAACATTCATTTGATGGGTGATGTAATTAGATATATTTGCAGTAGCCTGCTTCATTATTAACTGGTATTAACTGACTATTGCATTAATAATATTCCAGGTACTGTTTTTGTTGCCTGAATTTTAAATGTCCTTGCCATGAAGGACTTGGGGCAATAGGTCAGAAAGACCTTATGGATGTGCATCTGGGCAGAAGAGAATGGGGTTCTTTAGTTCTTCTGTGCTTTTATGGAAGCTCAGTGACAAAACCAAAGCTGTTTTACAAAGTCCCAAGTCCTGTGAGGCTGAATGTCTGATTTTGACGTCGTTCCCTTGGTATCAAGGTGAGCACCTCAAACAGTCATTTTGCTTTCCTGTAAATAACCTGTCAGACCTTGCAGGACCAGGAGAAAGCACCAGGAAATCCATCTTTCCTGAGTGGTGCATAGGTGTGTTTTATGAGTCTCAGAGGAATGAATTGCATTCACAACAAATAAAGCACTAACATGCCTTTTCAAAATGTCTATAATAAAAATATAAGATGCTTACACAAGGAGATATCGTACTGCAGAGCAAATCGTTTCGCTGTCATGCTGCAAAGGTTTGATATAACTTGTGAGAAGAGTTAAGAGGGAACTAACAAATACACTCAAAATTTCTTTACAGTCTTTCTTTATAGCTCCTTCTTTTACAAGGCAGTTTTGTATCTCAGGATTAAAGTGGATTGTTTGTCTATTGACATGGTATTGAAGTGTTCGATGGGATAAGGTGTTAGGGAAAATACAGTGAACCTGAGGGAAAAGGTGGATCTCGTGTTCAAAGATGAATGAATTTACCAGCAAAGGTTGAAAATTAGGGATATTTTAGTGGAGTCCTTGAAGGCTGACTTTTGTTTATGTGATATCAAATGGAAGTGGTAGAGTGTAAGTTTGAGGGGCATCAAGAATAGAATATTCATCAAAGAGCAGATTGAAGATCTCTTCCCTACTGAGGGAAACCAGCCTTTTGCATTACTGCATAAGGGTTTAATTTATTCTAAAAGATAAACACTTAGTATTTCAGAATGTACAACATTCCTGTAAATCCACTCTGGCATCAGGATATAAACTTTTCAGAGAGGGCTTCAGAAGCAAAATGATTATGGTTTGCTGGATGGGTGTAGTTGGATGGCAAGTAGTCAGTGTAGTGCTGTTCTAGTGGTTACATCCCTTTTTCAGAGGAGCAATCGCTTATTTTAGTAGCATATTTTATATCACCAATGGCAATGCAAGATGTGTCTTGAAAGTGATTCAAGTAAATAAATCTGGGAAGAAAATATTGTCTTATTTTCCCAGTGTACTTCTTTACACCAGGAAAGAAGTGCTTCTTTTATGCTTCTATATCAGATAAAATCTATTGGATGGCTGACACCTTAAAAAATTGTAGTGTAAGGGCTGAACTTTGCAGTTATATGTGAAAAGGAGAATTTTGTTACTTTGTTTTTCTGCTTATCTTTTTTTTTTCTTTATTCCAAGGTCATTAGTTTGCCCCATTTTTAAAATAATGTTCTGTTCCAATGCTTGACGCATGGAGTTGATTTAAACATATAAAGTTCCTATATAAAAAATATAAATTATAAGAACCCTTTCTATTCTGTCCCTTCTCAAACTTTTCTAATGAGTGAAATTTTACCTTTGATATTATAGTCTTAACTCTTCTAACAAATTAAACAAATCTGTTGTATTTTTTTAATCTTAGTTCTAAACAATGTCTTGCTTTGACTGTTTTGAGGCTGTTTTTGGTAATGTTTTCATTCTTGCACTTGGTCGGTCATTAAAGCTTATTTTGTATTAATTTTTGTTTTTGCTACTTGTCTTGTTTACTTGTTTCCTTCTGCTGTAGTATTTCCTGTGTGCTTGCCTTCCTTATTGTAAGGAGTATTGAAGAATTACGTGTCTGAAATGTGCATATGATAGAGCTTTCTTTGGCCAAATTTTAACAGGAGAGCAGGATTTGTTAGTAAATAAAATCTGTAAAAGGAGTTACTAGTTAGCACTCACTTTGGTGGGTCAATGAATGCAGCCCCAGCCTGTGCCTCTTACCAAAGATCTCATGCCTTTCTCAGCACAGTTTTCAAAAATGCTGCTTAACTCTCCACTGCATTTTATACCCAACACGAAATTGCTTTGCTGACATTTAAAACTGCCAACCAAAATGTTGCTGTTTATCCCAGTGACCTTCTGGTTCTTCATGTTCTAGTCTGAGCGCTAAGGTGTAATGTCATTTGTTTGGTGACTCTTAGATGTTTGGGATTATGGGGGTAGTTAGTTGGAATGTAATTGTCCAAATGAGATTTGTCCAAGCTATGACTTCTCTGCTTGCAAAAACTATCAGGTTTTATGTCTCATCAGAATTACAATGTTTTCAGCAATGTGTTTAAATAATATAGTAGGAAATAAAGTCAGTGCCTTGTCCCAAAGTGAGAGTTCTACCTTCAGAAAGATGAAAGATTTGCTCTCTTTTTTTTTTTTTTTTTTTGCTCTCTTGTTCTCTCTTTTGCTCTCTTATCTTCACTAATGGCTGCATTAGTGATTTTTAAACTATATATTCATTTTTTCGCAACTCAAACGCAATTCTAAAATCTTCCTGTAACTTGACCCCCTTTATGTTTTGTTTCTCTACTTCCTGCAGACTTCTGCTACTTGCAATGTGCTTAGCCCCTGTTCCTAGTAAAAATACAGAATGTGAATAGTTCCTTAAATTTTTGGAACTGGTAAGGGTGCAGTACAATGGAAGTGGCACATCTATTATGGTTCACCACCTATATTTAACTCAGAGCTGATGATCTTTCTGACAAGCTGCTTGCATTTAGACCAAGTCAGCAGTTCTCCATGATGACACATGGGCTGGAACAGGAGAACAAATCATTTGAAAAGCACAGAAAATAGAGGATTCAATGGCAAGATGCTAGGAAAGACAATTTAAAGTAAATATTGAAAGCAATGATTATTGTTAATTTTAATCTGTCAGTTTGACATCCACGAAGTGCTGAGTGCTGAATTTTTTGGTTATACAGATAGGAGGATTGGAATGAGCAATAGTGTGGAAGACCCAGAAAGATTTAGTTCTTCACAGTCTTCACAAGTTCAAGAATATGTAGTTTAAATTTTACATGCTCTATTTTATTTATTAGCCTTTTTGGGTTCCTATTATGACCCTGAATCAGATCTTCTGTGCTTGTTTTTCTGGTTATTTTCAGTATACACTTTATTATTAGCAAGTACGCTAGACTGTATCAAGAATTGTTTGTAATTATGACATAGAATGAATTTAATTTATAAATACGAAGAAATCAGGAGGGAAGTGAGTTCATGTTAGACTGTCATTGACTGACTGAAAGCAGGTTTGTGTGAGCCCACTTTAAGAGAAGAAAAGTACCTGATTGGGGTCTAGTAAGAAGAAAATGTAAGTTAAAATTATGTTTTTATAGACAATTCCAGTGTTGTGTCTTTTCTTTGGCTGGCTGACAGGCTGACAGACACCCCCGCAGCAGTTACCCCTCCCCAACGGGCTGGGGAGAGAATAATCTGGAAAACTCGGGGATGGTGGTAAGGATGGAAACAGGCAAGACTGTACGTTGCCAGTGTGGAATAACTGTGGGGAATCTTCTGTTGTGTAAAGCAGTGACGGGACAAGGGTTGATGTTTGATTGTGGGTGTAAACTGTCCACGTGTCAGTGCTGTGATGGTTTTGATCCAGTCCAATGGGCAGGGACACCTTCCTAGACTAAGTTGCTCAGAGCCCCATCCAACCTGGCCTTGGACAGTGCCAGGGATGGGACAGCCACAACCTTTGTGCAACCTGTGCCAGAGCCTCACCACCCTCACAGAAAAGGATTTCTTATATATCTAATCTAAATCTACTCTCTTTCAGTTTGGAGCCACTCGCCCTTGTCGTGTCACTCCATGCCCTTGTCCAAAGTCCCTCTCCAGCTCTCTTGGAGCCGTTGAGGCACTGGAAGGGGCTCTAAGGTCTCCCTGGATCCTTCTTATTTCCAGGCTGAGCACTCTCAGCCTGTCTCCATAGCAGAGGGTCTCCAGCCCTCTGTGCATCTTGATGGTCTCCTCTGGATTCGCTCCTGCAGCTCCACATCCTGCTTTTGTTGGGAGCCCCAGATCTGGTCACAGCTCTCCTGGTGGGGTCTCAGCAGAGCAGAGGGGGACAGTCCCCTCCGTGGCCCCGCTGGGGCTTCTTGTTTTGTATCAGCCCAGGTCATCGTTCCCTCCCAGTGTCCCCTTTGCTCCCAATTCCTTTCCCTGGGTCGCAGGGATGGGGATGGAGCTGGGGCTGGGGTTGGTCCCTCCCAACCTCTCCTGCCCCATCTCCTTGTCCCAGGTCAGACCCTTCCCGGGAATGCAGCTCCTGAGGAGCAGCTGCTCCTGCCAGGGCTCTCTGTGGCTGCAGCTCCCACAGGGAATATCCCCAGAGCTGTGGGGGGATGCCTGCTCTGGACCTGCAGCTGCCCTGCCATCCTCCTGCACCCCTTGGGGTCATGAAATAATGCCCACCCTACACATAGATGTTCCTTCCCCCCTTCATTGTTAGGTATTTTCTTGTCAGATCTTCCTGGTAAAATTTCTTGGACTTTCAGGTTGAGGCTAAAGTAATGGCAGATAAAGGGATTCTTTGTGAGGTGGTGCAGCAAGAGACATCTGAGAGCTCTGCTGAGTTTGTGTGTAATTAAAACACGAAAACATTGCTGTGCTGAGCACTTAATACACCATTCATCAAGATCACTCAAAGGCACTGCTGTTTTAAGAGCAGAACAAAATTTTAGTTTGTTTAGCTGTGAATTTAATGAGTAATTTGCTGTTGAAATACTTGGTAAATTCGAGGCAAGAACGTTTACAGGCTGTACTTTGAATATTGGACTTTTTATAAGGCAGAGGGTTTTATCTTTCGAAGATAATAGTTTTTAGGTATCACTCCAGTCCTTTCTCCTGTTCCTCGTGCTCTCCTCCGTGTGGTGCTGTGTATCTGCAGCAGCACAGAGTGGAATTTCTCTGAGTGGTTGTTCTATACGTTAAAACATTTGACACCAACTTCTTAGCTTGATTGAAGTAAACATTCCAGTCTATAGATAAATCAGCAAGCTGGAGCTTCGCGTGCAGGAATTGTCTGTCACATCTCTTATGTTTTGACTGATGTAACAGCACTTAAAAGCGCAGGCAGATTAGTGGATTCCAATAATAATGACTTAAAATACATTAGGTTAATCCTGAATTTATTACCTGTCACACAGTTCCAGGCTTAGCGGTGAGTGCAGGACAGGTATTCCAGAAGCGAGGAATGCTCACTGTGTTGTGGGATAAAAGGTGGTCTTTTAGACAAGTCTGGAGATATTTGAGCCTTGAAGTCTGTACTGTGCTGTCTCAGACCACTCTATTTAGCAGAACTGTAAACTGCAGAACATAATTTTCAGAAATTTTGTTACCATAATTTCAGGTTTTTGAATATTTTCTCTCCACTACAATGACTGGCATTTCAGGGAATGCACAGTGATCTTTTTAAGGCAGCGCGCAATGCTACAAATTAGAGAAAATTTTAAGCAAAACAGATTAATAGATCAATCATGTCACTGAGTAACACTGAATTTCATAGAATCACAGACTGGTTTGGGTTTGAAGGGACTTTCAAGATCATCTTGTTTCATCCCCCCTGCCATGGGCAGGGACACCTTCCACTATCCCAGGTTGTTCCAGGCCACATCCAACCTGGCCTTGAACACTTCCAGGGATGGGGCAGCCACAGCTTCTCTGGGCAGACTGTGCCAGGGCCCCATCACCCTCACAGCAAGGAATTTCTTCCTAGGATTCAGTCTAAACCTACTCTTTTTCCATTGAAAGCCATTCCCCCTTGTCTTGTCATTCCAGACCCTTGTCCAGAGTCTCTCTCCATCTTTCCTGTCAGCTCCCCTCAGGTACTGGAAGGCCACAATTAGGTCACCCCGGAGCTTTTCCTTTTCCAGGCTGAAATATTTAATCGGGAAAACAATGTTGCAGGAGTGAACAAAATTCCTACTACTGTACTGAGATCACCTCTGTGAAGTGCTGGGATGGTGAATTTGCCAGCTGTAGTTTGTCACTTGCTGCTTTTCAACCCTCTCTGTGCCCGAGGACTGATTGATAGATGGCAAACATGATGCCAGTACCCTTGGAGAGTTCTGGATCTGGGACACAGCATCGTGCTGAGCCTGATGTCACTACTGGACACTTTGGTGTAGGGACTGGAATACAGAAGTGGTGGACACAGGAGTGTATCCAATAGACTGGGGGGCCAGGCTTTTCTTTTGCCTTTGAAGTCAGTGCTTCACAGCCCATGTGCTTCACATGCTGGAGTTCTTTGAAGATGTGAAGAAACACTTGAAGGAGGGAGATGGAGGAAGTTTTTCTTGGTTCAGAGAAACCTTGACCAGGATCACAGAAGAGAGGTTCAGAGAGGTTACTAAATACGTAGAATTCAGCTTTGTTTCAAGGAATCTCATGCTATTTGTCACGTGGAGAGTGGGTTGAGAGGCATTTTGAGTTCTGCCTCTGTTCTTTAGGTATCCTGTTTTGATTACTGTATGTGGCCACGTCTGTGAGTGTGAACTCAGAACTTTTCTCTGCAGACTGTATCATCTTTGGTAGGATAAAGACTCCTCAGATTATGGTAGTGAATCACAGTAAGTTTAGGTGAGCAGAGGGTTCAACCAAGGAAAACTTTGGACATGCGTAGTGGTCTTGTTTAACTGAAAGAAAGAGCAGTAAATGAACATTAAAACCACACTGCCTTAAGTAGTTTTGAAAAAGAGGCACCAAAGCAAGTACTGAGAGATAGTCAGGAGCTGGATCTTCTGATTAAAAAAAAAATTGATGTAGAAAGCATCTGTTCTTTGCATTATGGTATTGATGTGTAACTTTTTAAGGTGTGGGTTTGTATTAGAACTGTTAGTACAAACCAGGATTTATTTTTTATTTATATTTGTATGTTCATGCATTGATTATTGCATCAAACATTTCAAAGAACCTCTTCACAATGTGGGAGTGTGTAAAACATGCTGTTACAATTTGAGGAGGATCAGTGAAAACATTCAGCCACTTATAGGACATTTGGGTGTTTAAGTTTCTATTATAATCTCCATTATGGAGAAAATGGCTAAACACCCTAATTATTCTCACTACAATTACCAAACTTAAGTTGTATATTGTGTTGGCCTTTCTTTATCTTTTTAACTAGCATAGCAAAAAGTAAAATAATTAAATTTGAAGCTCGAAAAGGGGAAAGCAAGACCTGAAACAGCTGAGTAATGAGGGCAGTGGGTGAGCAGTGTATAATAACTTGCCATATATTTGCTCTGCAGAACAACATCTTTCCTTGACGTCATTCATAAAGCTGTCATCCCCACACCACAATAGAAAGACTTCCCTCTACACATTCTACAATATCTTGCAAATTTGTTTGACAGGGCACATGACAGGTCTATCAAAACTGGGAGTCTCCTGTGACAAAATTCAAGACAACTGGCAATCCTGTAAATGGAAAAGGTGGAATTTATGTATGTCAAAAGCAACCCCATTTTTATTTAAATTTCTAAGGGTTGTCTTATCATTTTTTCTTCTCATTTTTCTGTCTATAGGTTTGGAATATTAAAAGGAGAAACACACTGAAATGCTGTCTAGCTGTACCATGCTTTTATATCATCTTGCATGAACATGTTCTTGTCCTACCCTTGGATCTCTTCCTTTATCTCATTTAGCTGGAAGGAATTAAACTAGAATAAAATTAAGAAATAAACTTCAAAAAAAATCCATTTCTCATGTATTTCCCATAACACATTAGAGGTCATGGAGGCTGAAACCTGACCTGCAGATGCTACAAGGGCTGGGGAGTTCTACTTGGACATGTGTTTTGGTGGAGCACACTGAAAAACTGCAGAGCAGCACAAGGTGGTGATGGACGTGGATTCCATCAGTCCAGCAGAAAAGCTGCATTTCAGTGCCTCAGGGCATGAACCATTTATTTTTGTTAACTGAGGGTATATTTAGCGTGGTGCAGACTGTTTCCCACAGCCCTGTTTAAAGCGGTGAAGTTGATTATAATCCTTCCAATTGTTCACCTGTGTTGCCCAGACCAGCCCCGGTGTGCCCGGGTAAGGGGAGCTGCAGGCTGTGGTCCTGCCGAGGTTTGGCTGCGTGGCACAGAAGGTGACAAGGAAGTCCCTGCTTGCCGTGTGCTGGCTGAGGCACAGGGAGTGTTCTGAACCCCCTGGAGAGAGAGAGAGAGGTTTTCCCTTCTGGGGAGGCAAATCAGAAGGGGGAGAGGGAAAGTTTTGCAAGTGAGGAGTGATAAAGGGGAAAAAGGAATGGCAGAAAGGATGGGAGCTCTGCCATCAGAAAGCCTGGATTTCAGCTGCCAGGAACCCATGGGAACAGCAAGAGCTGGATCATCATCCCTCTCTGGTGGTGGAATGGACTTGCATTAGTGAGTAACGTGGCAAAATCCCGCAGATTTCTCAAGTGGAGCAGGGGGTGCTCAGGATAGGATGGCTGTGCTACCAGTGCTTTGGAGGCGGATGGGGGATTTTATTTTGGACTGTCTCTAGTCTGATATGAGGGAATTGAATGTCTGAGGGTGGATGGAATGCACCTCCCTGGATGGTATCACAGCATCACAGCATCATTTCTCCTGGAAAGGACCTCTGGAGATAGTCTAGTCCAACACTCCTGGTCCAAGCATGGCCAGCCAGAGCAGGTTTCTCACAGCCATGTCTGGTCAGAATGAGAGTATCTCCAAGAATGGACACTTCACAAGCTCTTTGGCCAGCCTGTTCTAACATTTTACTGTGCTGCCAATAATAGAGTGCTTCTTTATGACTAAATCAATAATTACTTCTGTTCTATTTTCTATTTATTTATTTTTAAAAGGTACTGATTCTCAGAAAATGATAACTTCTAGTGGATGTGTAGAGAGAATTTTAGGAGAGAAAAGTCTAGATAATTCTATCTCAGAGTTTTGGCTGACTTCAGGTCCCATCATAATGTTGTGGCTCATTTTATCCTCTGGTATTTTAAACCTGAATGTTTTATTTTTAACATTTTGTACCTACTGCAGTTACCTTGGCACAAATGTGTTATCAAATATTTGAAATGCTACAAGTAAGTCTCATAACTTGTGTTTTTCCAAACTCTTGTCTATTTTGGAAAAGTTAATTCCCTTTTTTAAAGCCATTTGGGTTCTTTTTTCTCTGATATGGGTTGAATGCAGATAGGTTGCCTTAGGCAAACAATTACAAATCAGCCCTCAAGCAAGAGACCTTAGGAGTAATTTACACTTTTCCTATATTAAAGCTGCCACGTTCATATATTTAAACTGATTTCTTCTGTGTCTTTATTTCAATAGGAAAAAGTTACCCTCCTGTTACCTGGTAAAAATAGATCAGAAGTTGCCAAACAGATTGTTTACCATTTGGTGTGATAAAATTAAAATGTTAGAGATGGACAAGAACAACTTGATTCTTTATAATCTTATTATTTTTTTTAAAGCAGGGTGTGACACTTGTCATTTAGATGCACAAATATGGAGTCAACTATTTATGTGTCATTGTTGCTTGACTTTGAAAGAAGTTTCAGATACTGTTTCTCTTCTATTAAAGAGAGTGTCATCCAGATTTATTGCCAAACTGGTCTTGAGTTCCCAACTGTGCTCAGGAAAGCTGATGTCTGAGGGAACACAGGTATGTCACACTCAGTGTTCAGAGTTTCTCCTGGTCAGCAGCTCAAAGGAGCGAGTCTGTCACTGGGAAGGGAACACGTTGCTGAGCAAATAAGAAATTGAATCCTCACCTGATTTTAATGATTTAGCTTAAAAAAGGTGGAGCGGGCAAAGGAGGAGTTCTGAATGGCTGAAATTGCATATTTTGATACTTTGAATAACCAAATCTAATTTTTGTGTAATTACTCTTGCCTTTAAAAAAAACCACAAAAACCAAACACCAAAAATCTCCCAAATGAACTAAAGAGAAAAAAAGATGGCTTTGTTTTATATGAAACAAAGCCTTATCATTCAAGCTGAATACATTTGAGTTAAAAAATAAAATTAATACTCCATCATTATTCTTTTTAATTGCCTTTCCCCCTGTCTCTTTGTTGTCTGAAAACTTAGTATTCTATAGGGAATTCCAAGAGTATGATACTGTGTTTGTATTGACTATTGTGTAATTTAGTGGGATTGTACCAAAGGTTATTCCTGGTTTTTTTTGGTGGTGCTGCTGCAATAGCTGGGAACTTTTGGCATTTCTCTGGTTTTTGCATTGTGGACACACCAGCTCACTTTTTGGTGAAAGGATTTCTGAACAAAAACCCCCAGTATTTTACTAAGATTTGAGAAAGTGAGTTTTATTATAAGTCATTCTTGTCACTATGTTTACAGTAATGGCATATTTTTAATACTGTTAAAATTAAAAAATATACATTTCAAGGTGGAATAGAAGCATTCTGGTGATATTTAGCAGAGTAGCACATTGAACATGTATTCTCAGTATCAGAGTTCTATCAGAACAGGTAGCAGAGGCTGTCAGGGCATTGTCTGACCAGGAGCGTGCCAGGATTGTTGAGTTGCAACTTTCAATAGTTATACACGAGTGGGGTTCTGTGGAGAAGAAACTGAGAGATGGTTGCATGTCAGCAGATCATCCATATCTCATTTTCCTGCTTTCTAGGTAAAAAAAAGTTGTCAAAGGCTTGTTTTTTTCTTTTTTTTTCCCCTCTTGTTTGTTTCTTTTCTTTTGTTTTGGTCAGTCATTCACTCATTCATAAGGTGAATACAAAATCCATCCATGCATCAGTTTTAAGGGAAAGAATTACCATTCAATGTATGTTTATATGAAATAGTGTTTCCCAAAAGCTGAGAAGAGTCAGCACTCTTCCCAGTTTGCTGATTTTGATTGTGTTTTTCCCATGGTGCTCTTATTTCTGTGCAGCTTAATGGCTGGTCAAGTGGAATTCACAGGAGCAGGACGGTTTTGGCTTAGGACTTAATCGAGTATGAGTAACAGTTGGAAAATTCGTGATTCTGTGTCTGTTTTAAACCCCTGAAGTTATGAGTCACTGTTTGGGAGTTTCCTGCTGCATATTTATGAAGTTCTCTGAGCTGACTCAGTGTGTTTTTTAAATAAGCATTTGTAATCCTTTTAAGTGTATGCTAACCACTTAGGTTGGAAATCAAGCTAGCGCTCCTAATAAAATCAAACTAATGGTTTACAGATCAGGCACCAGGACTATGTCTCTATCTTTCTATGTCTGTCTGTCTGTCTGTTTGCCCATCTATCCATCCATCCATCCGTCCATCTTATTTCATGGAATGCCAGAATATCTGAAAACATAAGGGACCTATCAGGATCATGAAGTCCAACTCTCTGGTCCTTTCAGGGCTACATAAAACTTAATCATGTGACTAAGAGCATTCTCCAGGCTCTCCTTAGTAACTGTATATTTGTGTTTGTATATAAGATGTGTATGTACACATTTTGTCAAAATGTTAGGACTTTTAGCATTTGTTCAGGTCAGTTCACCACTGGGAATCCCTCCAGAGTGAAGTGGTCACATGAGAAAGTTTTTTTCCTGAAATTTTATTTGTGTGTAAGTAGTTGGTAGAAGGTGGTGAAATATGTTTAACGTTCTTGAGTATCTTGGAGAAAAAAGGAAGGAGTCAGAGACTGTCTCCTATTTACACAGAAAGAAGTATTTCTGTTCCTTCTGCTAGAAAGTAGAAAATTCTCCTGATTTAGGAGCATATGATGATTTTAGGTGGTTTTACAACATTGTTAAGATTTTGGAATGAGATTGATCATGTTTCCCTCAGGAAAAGACCTCTCAACCTGCTGATTAATTTTCATGTTAATGGTGAGTTCCTGAACTAAAGGTAATGACCTTTAGTTGACTTTCGAGAATGTGCTTTGTTGTAGGGAGAAAACTCAAAAGTAAAAACATGCTATTTTTTTCATGTAGTGTTTGTAAGATGACCTGTTTTTTTTAGGCTGTAATTGATCTGTGTCAAGAATACTGATGTGTAAGTAGTGGCAATAATAGTAGTTTTAATAATGTGGCTGAATGCTTGGTTGTTTGGCATCCTGGCCTTCAAATACCCTGCCCAGGGAAAGGGAGAAGATACATTAATTCTAAAGTGCTGCTGTTCTGTTTCTGTCTAAACTATAGGACAGATTTAATTTCTGAAGTGTTAATTCCTGAAAACTACTTTCTCTATATTTTTAGTTCTGTTAGTTTTTATTCTTGTATTAAGGAGTAGGAATTTGCAATATTCATTCCATATTAAGCTCATTGAATCAGGCTTAAATTTAGCCCAGTAACTTTACTGGTTTTGAAAATGATTTTGTGCTGCTGGAGCTGCTATTTCCAATCCAAGGAGCAGCTGAAAAATCCAAAGTGCTCAGTCTCCCATATTTATATGTTCACGTCTGTGCTGAATAAACAGATCCATTGATTAAGTTGTTCAAGCATTCCAGTTTTAAAGCTGCTTTCTTCATTTGCTCCTACTTTTGAAAATTCACTAGTTGGGCTTATCCCTTCTAATCAGAGGAATTCCTGAAAAAATGAGGGTTGTTTAACCCAAGAGTACCAAGGAGCTCTTCTGTAAAAATCTAATCACTCGTTTTCAAGGATCTCTTATCTGTTATAGTTGATTTTTTCCCCAGAATTGCTCGATGCATTATTTCTTTTCAGGGTACTGCAGCTATAGCAGAGGAGGATTTGTTTTAGCGTTTGAGGGCGTGAGTATCATTTTTCTCCAGAGTATAGTACAGTAATATTATGAATAAAAAGTATACACATGGTGAAGGGACTGGGTTCTTCAGGAGACTTTTGAGCAGTTTTGAACAGTGAATGGATTTGAGATCTTCATGAAATCAATTGTATGGGATGTGTTGCAAAATAGAAACTTGAAATTCTTCTTGCTTGGGCAGTGGTGGTGGTTTGGGATCTGTGTCAGACCATATGCCTGCAGGGGGATGCATGTGACCTTTCCTTCTCACCTGGAGTGTTCATATTCTCTGGTGTTTTAAAAGTGTGTAACTTTGAAAAGTGAGGTTTATTTTGCCATTGGGGAAGCAGAGTAGTTAATATGGTCACTTTACACTTACTGTGGGTAAGCACAGTGAAAACAGAAATGTAACTGCAGAGTTCATTACAAGGTACATGTGTTGGGATTCTGCTGAAATGTTTTTCATGAAGGGCAGTGTCACGGTGAGCAAATCTGTCAGAGTTCTTTGAGGCACGTTCAGAGCTCATGAACAAAGGGAATATCATTGATATTGCTGAATTGATTTCTAACACACTTGAAAAGTCTTTGAGAGACAAATGTGCTGTGAGAGAAGAGTGAAGGTCCCATCGTGAGTCAGGAGCTGGTTCAAGGTGGGGCAAACGGCCCATTTACTCACTAGAGGGTGGTTTCCAGCCTAATTCATTGGGGTTGCGTTGTGCCTGTGCGTGCTCATAAAGGCTCTGGGTATTATGCTGATTGGGAACGGGTCAAAGTTTATCAAGGGTAGCACACATGAAAACCAGCTCTTAGGGATTACAAGCTTACTCTGCAATAGAGGGAGGTTGTTAAAATTTGAGGTGAAGATCAGCAGTGATCCACATGTGCATGGTAAAGTAATGCACATGAACTGAGTAGAGTCTTAATTCCAAAGGCACAGTGATGGGCTCTGAATTAACCATTGCCATGTTGAAAGCGTGAGACAGTCCACAAGGCTGTTCATTTAATTTTTAGTAGCAATGCAAAAGGCAAATAGAATATTAGGAATAGAATATTAGAAAGTGAAGGAATGAGGAATAAAGCAAAGTTTCTTCTGCGCTTACTTTATTTTGTGTGCAGTCTTAGGCCCCTCTTCTCCTAAAGGGCTTGGTAGAAGGAGAAGGAACAGAGAAAGGATGGGCTGTGTTGAGGAAGTGTGAAACAGTGGGGAACTGTTTGGCATGAAAAACCACAACTGAGTAAATTCACTTTGTTACTCAGGGACTTCAGGTTGTTTCACATGAGCCAAGTCAGGCTTGGTGGTGTTGCTTTGGTGGGCAGGTTGGCAGAGAAAACTCACCCTCACACCTGCAGACCTTACCAGTGTCATCCAGCTTTCCAAAACTCTCATGTGCTTAACTCAGAATATATACTGAAGGTCTGTGCTTATTTACTGACCCTGCAGCAGCCAGGTGTGGTGGATAGCAATTAAAAAAGTGCTCTCTCCAAAGTGAGACATGACTGCTTGTGGATGATGGATTGATCAGAGGTGTCATTCTGAACTGGGAAATCACTTCTTCAGCACTTGTTTCTGGTTTTTCCTGATGTTCTTTCTGAGTTGTGACTGGTTTTAGACATTATTTCATTTATGGTTTCATGACGTGTGGGGTGTTTATGTTGGATCCATGTTCTTTGCACCATTATGGCCACAAGTTGGTTTTATCCACCTCTCATGGGTGTGTTCCACAGTGAGAAGGTGTCTGCCAGCATCCTGTGCCTTCACTCCTGGGGACTCGGCCTGCAGGATACAATGAGGAGGTTTCAGTGAGGAAATACATTCAGTGATGTTTCTTTACAGCAACCAGTGTGTTCTCAGCCAGTGTTGGGAGACCCAGGCTGAGCTGCTGGTCTCAACACACAGATATTTCCCTTTTGAAGGGTGTGTGTGTGATTTGTTAATCAAAATCTATCCCTGCATTTAGTCTCTCTTTGTACCCTCCTGCTTCACAGTCAGGGCAGGATTTATCCAAAGCAGCGTGTCCTGACTGAGGGAGGTGACTGTGCCCCTCTGCCCTGCTCAGGTGAGACCCCCCTGCAGAGCTGCCCCCAGCCCTGGGGTCCCAGCACAGGGGGGTGATGGAGCTGTTGGAGCGAGTCCAGAGGAGGCACCAAAGGCGATCAGAGGGATGGAGCAGCTCTGCTGTGGGGGAAGGCTGAGAGATTGGGTTGTTCTGCCTGGGAAAAACAAGGCTTTGGGGTGACTTAATTGTGGCCTTCTGGTACCTGAAGGGAACTGAGGGAAAGATGGAGAGAGACTATTTACAATGGCCTGGAGTGACACAGGCCAAGAGGGAATGGCTTCAAACTGACAGGGAGTAGGTTTAGATGGATATCAGGAAGAAATTCTTCCCTGTGAGGGTGGGCAGGCCCTGGCACAGGTTTTCCAGAGAAGCTGTGGCTGCCCCATCCCTGGAAGTGTCCAAGGCCACGTTGGATGGGCTTTGAGCAATCTGGGATAGTGGAAGGTGTCCCTGTCCGTGGCAGGGGTTTGGAATGAGATGATCTTGAAAGTCCCTTCCAACCCAAACCATTCTATGCTTCTCTGATTTCAGAATCAGAGAAATTATTGGGGACCATGTGTGATGACTTGCCCCTCCATTCCTTCAGGTCCTCCAAGAACCTGAAGCTTGCAGGGCTTTCCAGTTCCCTGGCACATGATTTTGTAACAGATTCACAGTCCAGTGTCAGCAGACAGAAGACTCCCCATGCGAATGTTCCACATAAAAGTTGCTTGTGTTTAAATTGTTTTTAATCTCTCCTCTGTGTCTCAGCCCAGAACGAGGTGCTGTCATGGCTGTGGTCAGCAGAGCTGGGATCCAGCCTGGTGGAGGTACAACCTCTGAGGCACTTAACGATGTGCATCAGCCCCTTGGGCATCTGGCTGCAATAGTAGGACCCTGGAGGCAATTTACCTTTAATTAAAGAAGGCAGAATGCTGTGATTAATACTACAAAAAGAATTAAGTATTATATTTCCTGAATACTTCCAGAGGGGATTCAAACTCTAGGAGGGAATACTGCCCAGGGGAATAATGCTGTGTACTTCTGTGTTCTGTCTTTTGGAAGTAACAACTTCTATTTCAGCTAAAAAGATCACTTGTGAATGTGTGGCTGCAACAGTAATTAGGAAGCATGGAGTTTAATGAGAGATGAATGCACTTCAGTACAAGATTGCTGTATATTATATTTTATCTGTCAGCCTGTGTATCTGTTTGTGAGAATGACCTTTGAATCACCCTATTTTTTAATGTGGAATGACTACACCGTGCCTGCCTTTAAACTTAATATTATTCTGCTCACATCTCCATTCTCATTATAAACATGGCTATTTTTAGCCAGCACAGATTCAGAATATGCCTTGTAAGCTTAAGGGGGATTTATTGAGCTCCTGTGTGTATTCACTAGAGATTCCTTGTTGAAGCTTACTGATTTAGAATTGGGGAGGGGTGAAATGTGCTATTTAATTCCCAGCATATGCCTGCAGGAGCTATATTTAGCTTCAGCTCCTTGCCATTGCCATTGTGCTATTTTCACAAGGGGCTGCAGCACTTTCATTGTTCAGGGTTTAACTAGACAGAAATGTGGATGGATGAGCTCGATAAACACTGGTGTGCTGCAGACAGTGCTGCTGGAACTCAGTGTGTGAGCAGGGGGGGACTTGAGTAACAACTGCACCAGAGCATCAGCACAACAGGCACCCTCCTCGCTAAACTGGCTGTGTGAATTCACCTGATTAACACATGTGCTAAAAATTATACTTAATTTTGTATTAGACTGGTAAAGAAGCTTATCAGGAGTGACAACATGGGATTTGTTGTTATTTGTACATTAAAAGGCCTGACTTGCTGCAGAAGCACAATTTATATCATTGCTTCATCAGTTGGTAAGAATTTTATCGTGGCTTTTGTGGTTGCCATGTATATTTTGAATGGAATAGAGAGGAGAAAAATTAGCATGGAGAGTGTGTGCTGCAGTTCAGTCCTGGAGGATGGTTACATATGCACTACAAGATCATTACATATGCATATCCTTTTTTTAATGCGTGTCTCAGGGCTCTTGCTATCAATTACTACACTGTGTGGTGCTCTAAGGGACAATATCTACAGGGAGTCTCTTTTTCCTGTTTGGGGTAAATCAGGAATTCTACCTGGATCAATGAAGTGTTCCAGTGGATTTAGATTTGCATCATCATTGGCATTCAGAGAAATGCATAAGGGCCTTCTGCCCTGTCTTGGCTGGTTAGTTTCTCCTTAAAAACACAAAATTTATATTTTAGCCCCCAAAAAAGGAGAGTTGTTGTATGATTTATAGAAGTACAGGAAACTTAAAGGATATTTTGTCTGTCAGAAAATCAGACAGGTTAGCTGTAAGGGAAAGGACTAATACTCTCCCGTGAGAGAGTGCAGTGAATAGATTTCTCTCTACAAGGTTCTGTGGTTGGACTTGATCTGGGAGGGCTTTTCCAACCTTGGTGAATCTATGATTCTGTGGTATCACTGCACACTCATTCCACTGTTTATTTTTGTCCAAAAAATTCAATTTAAGGTATAGTTTCTTTTCTTTATCAACCATGATGGAGTGTTTTCTAAAAGGAAGAAAACTTCATATATGTGTATTCATGTGTTCCACTTCTGGTCTTCATTTCTTAACATGGACCTTTTTGGGCAGCCTAAGATTGTGCCAGACATTAAAAGACATCAGAGAGGACTATCCTATTTTCAGTTCTGGGATAGTACTAATCTTGAGTTAAACCTTGTGAGGGAAAGGCTTGATGCTGTCCTTATCACAACTGGCATACTACACTTGTCCTCCTAAATGTCCTTTCAATGCCAGTATTTCAAGTAAAGGAAGGTCCAAGTGCAAAGGAATGACAGGAATTCCTGCATGGAAGACAACATCCAAGCCCTTGGGGACTGAGTTTTGCAGTAAGAGAATGGTCCAAAGACTCAATGCCAAGAATTGTGTGTGTCTCAGAAACCACGGAGTATGTTGTGAGAATGTTCAGCATTTCAGTAATGTTGTTCTTTCCTTAGGGAATGATAAAGACATGATGCTACTGGCATTTAGTTGGAGGATTTTTTTTCCCATTGGATTGGAGATTTTTGTCCTCCCAAAGAGAATTACAGAATTTGGAGCTGGTCAGCAATTTCTCTGCTTTTCCTCTTAATGGTGTGGGAGTGATTTCTTCTTCCTTTTATCCTCCTGAGAACAAGTGGCCAGCAGGATATTCAGCCCATGGGCATAAAGGCACCTGTTGCTCTCCCAGCACTGCTGCTAACCCTAATTTTTTAACACAGATTTATCCTTTAAGCCTTCATACAGACTTTGCTCTTTGTCAAGTTACCCTGTGGATTCATGGGCTGGAGACTCAGTGATGGGAGAAAGAAGCAAAAGTCCCATGTCTTTCATTAGACCATTATGTACTAAAAGCTCAAGGAAGTGCTAATCTCTATTAATTCTGGTGAATTAATAGAAGCCAGATGAATGCACAGGCAGTGGTGTGGGCATTTCCAAAGACAGGACTGAACTTTGAGATCAGCTCTAAATACAGACACAATCTTTATATTCACAAATTGCTACAAGGAGAGGAAACTTGATGTATTTGAGTCCCATATTGCTTGGTTTCAGCTACTTAGGCATCTCAATCTCCTTCCCAATGCTCATGTTTTGGTCTTTCCCTTAAAAAACCCAGCCAGTGTTCCATGCTCCGTGTTCTGCTGCGTTGCTGGAGCAGCATATCCCATGTGCTTGGCTTCAAAAGGGTCTTTTGGGGTTTGCTCCAGTAATGCAGGTTTTTGAGGGGCCATCTCTGCTGTTTGAAGTAGGTTGTGCATTGCCAGGGTTTCCTGCCCCTGGAAGGAGGGTAGTTAATTGGAAAAATTCACTTTCTCCTTGTTACTGCCAGGTCATTTAATAGGTTACACTTAGGCAGCTGAAATTCCTGATCCACAACTTATTTACACAATACTTGGCCCTCTTCAAAGGTTTTAAGAGTGCCACACACAACAGGAGAAATTGAGGAGTGAATTTCGTAGAGACAGATCCTCTGGTGCCTTTTGTGAGATGGGATGGATGAAGTAGTGCATTTTTATTTCTGTTTATCACTGATGAGTGTCACTGATTGCCTGTCAGAGTCAAGTGTGGCAGTGGAGTGGTCAGAGAAGGAGAGGAAAGGAGGAAACAGAGTTTAGCAAAATTGGGGTTTATGGTCCTTTTACTGAAAAAAACCCAACACCCAAATAAAGCAGAAAACAAAAGGAATCAAGTGAGAAAAGGGGCTAAAAGAAAGAATGGCTGAACATTCATGAATGCTTGGAGAGGGTGCTGCAAATGGGAATTTCGGTGAGAAGCAGGTCAGGATCCTGATAGGATTTGGGAATAAATCATGTTTACTGTTGGGCAAGTAATATATGTATATGTATTTTTTTTCCCCCCAAAGGAATGTGCATTTGAATATTACACACCTAGAATAAATCCATTTTCAAATTTCCAGCCCTACTCCCATGAGAAATTATGCTCATTAGCAAGAGTTGTATTCTAGAAGCCACTCAGAAACTAAAATGGAAAGATTATATTCTGAATTTAAGTAGCTTTAATCTGGTCTTCATACTGATTTTTTCCCCCTTAGTTATTAGTTTTTAAGTGCTATATCTTAAGGAGGAGTCTGCAGTGGTACAGTCTGGTGTTTCTTTACTGTTATTGCAGTCAGCATCTGCAGTTTCTCGGGAGCAAACTGCCTGTAGCTAAGTGCTGACATTTCATCTTGTGTTAAATGCTGAGATCTACTTAGTGTCATTTTTACTGTACGAGGGGTGCTTAGAAAAGACCTGAAAAGGCAATGTGATGTATGTGAGCCTTTCTTACAAAGTACGATTTGTTAATTTCATTATGGAAAACATTTCTAAAATTAATGTTAGAGTTTGGCAAAAATTTAAGGCCAAAATCTTGCTTTGCTCTCTGAAACACGAAAAGCAGGATGTGTGATGATGGGACAGTGGAAGAAAAAATTGTATAATAATAACAACAGAATCTTCTCATTCTTCCAGTGGGAGGATGCACACGGGGATAAACTCAGAGTTATTGCCAGTAAAATTGCTTAGGAATGAGGAAACAAAGAATAAAGAACCAAATATACCAAGCAAAATAGATGATACAAGAATTAAACCCAGGAGCTCCTGACCTGAACTGTTTCCAAGTTTGCAAAGTTTACAGACCCAAAAATTTAAATGTATAAAAGCGTTTTTCAGCAGGGAAGAGCAAAGTATATGAACATCTATTGGTTGTTGACTCATTTGCAATATATTGCTATAAATTTGAGTTTCCCGGCCACTAATTCACAGATTCTGTATATTGTTCTCATTGTTGGTCATTTCTTTGTTATTTCTAGTGTTGCTGTTCAACAGTTTTTTAAGTCTTTTTGAAAAGGTTTTTGAAAGAAAATGAGTTTTTTAAAACTCTTCATATCCTGAAGGATGTTTTCTTAAAAAAATGTCTAATTGTGAGAGTTGCTAATATGAAATTAAGCTACTATTTAATGTTCTCCTATGGAATGTTTATTTTCCTTTACATAGAAGATACAACAATTGAATCTCTGCAGGTGGATTCTTATATCATCGAGTTATAGTTCCCTTGATATACCATTGGTCCAGGACAACTTTTTGAGCTAAAATAGTGAGTTTGCTACATAGAAGTTTGAACTCTTTTCGGTGGGCAAAGCTTCTTGATTCAGTCAATCCCACTGAACACAGAACAAGCACAGAGACAGGACTGAGCACGATATTTCCCTTCCCAGCCCAAGAAATCCCCTCCACACTCCTCCTTCCCCATCCATATCTCTGTTTCTGGCCTCATTGGCTGTTTTGGGGAGATCTGCTCGCAGTCAGTGACGTTCCAGCTTCTGCACAGGTCCCAGGAACTGGTAGAATTAGGTGGAACTTCTCTTCAGATTTACTCTCTAATTGTGGGTAGGGTTATAGTAGTAGTTCAGTAGAAATACTTGACCCGAGTTGTGGATTCTAATTGAATTGGCAATTAAAATTCAGTATGGAAAGGTGTTGCTGTTCAGAGTGTCTCCTGGCAGAAGGTGCTGGCTGTTGGCAGTTAGTTGGGAAACTTTAATGCCCAATGTTTTTTGCATCATGGTACTCAAACAGCAAATCTTCTCTAATTTTGTTTTTATTTTAATATGGAAGTGAATATGGGAGGGGTTCCCATGAAGAAAATGGAGAGAGAAAAAAAACCCTGATATCAACTCTATGTAGGAAATAGTTTGAGGACAAAATGTGAGAGAAAAGAAAGCAGTAATTTTTAATAGTTTATCTGTAGAATATTTTTCATAAGTGTTACTGATGTTGGGTCCTGTTGGATAAGAGTCACCTGGAAACACTTTTGTCTCCTTTTCTTCATCAATAGAGGGAAGGACCAATGAAATACTTAAAAATTTGTCAAGCCAAAGCAATCGTAAGAAATAGTAAATTATGTATTTGTATTTTTACTATTGAGTTCCTAGAATGGAGCTCTGCTTAAAAGCAAGAATCTCCCCCCCGTCCACAGGTGTTATGAATTCCAGGTGTGTTCAGTTATCAATAGGCTTCTTTTCCTGCCTGCCTGCCCTGAGAGTGCAGTGTGCTCCATCCTTCCTTCCTTTGCTTTTTTATATGGATCATCCACAGGCAAAATGATGTTCGTAGTCACCCCCTGCCACCCCATTTCCAGTCTGCAGGGATGGACTTTGGAGAAACCTAATAAATTCTGTTGGTGTTTGTAAAGACAAAGGGAATCTGCAGCTCAGACTGTGATTTGTGTAGGTTTGACAAGGAGGGAAGGATACAACATTATTTAAATAGGGGGCTGCAGCATTTGGGCTGTTCTTCTCTGCAGGTGTTGTGGGAGAGAGTGGTAAATTATTTTAAATTGGAGCTTTATAGGTTTATGAAAGTGTAGGAATATTTTTTCTATTACAGAGGTAGAAAATCAATCTTTCATATTGTGTGTGGAGTCCTTTCTGAGGTACATGTGCACTGAGGGCTTTAAAGGACATTGAAGAGACTTGGGTTTTTTACATTTGTTCATATTATATAAATCCTAAGCAATAAAACTCTCCCTAAACACCTCAAGGCTTCTGAAAAAATTCTTTCCTTCAGTCCTGCTTTGTCCCTGCACATCCATCTACAGTCATGATGTCTGATCTTTGTGTGTGTGTGTACATTCATAGATGGCTGCAAATTATCATGGCCAGAGAAAGAACATGGGTTTGGGTGTTCTGCATTTCTCAGAGGTGCTCAGAGTCTCTGTGTCCTCAGTGCCAAATGTCCCCAGTTAGATCTTCCATTTTGGGTGAGAAGGGGTGTCCTCCTGCTGTCTGGATTAATAGAAGACCGTTAGGTTTTCTTGTTCCTGTTCTTTGGCTGGGGGTGTGTGGGGCACAGAGCATCATCAGCAGGATTTCTTTCACAAATTTCCCACTACAACAGGGACCAAGTCTGTGATGGTGCCTTTAAACTCCCCTGCTCATCAGGGGCACATAATGATTGCATTTTGCAGCCTTTTTTCTGGAGGTTTTTCACTTGGTATGGGATGTTAAGGAGTTTGAATCTGGAATGGGCACGCTCTGTGACCTGTCAAACCAACATTTATTATGCAGTTACCTGTAATTATGTGGGTCTGGGCTAATAAAGCAGCTTTGTGCCCTGGTGCTGTGGAGAATGAGCCATGGATCCATAGCACAGGAGCTTTTCCAAGCTGGATCCTGTGAGTATTTCAGCAATAATACAGAACATGTATGGGTTTTTCAGTTTCCTGATTGCAATTGAGATCCCTTCTCACAATGCCATGTTAGTAGTGTCAGATCTCTGTACTTAGGGAGCCTGGCTCTGATTGTTATTAAATGGTCCAGCTGGTTAATTAGGATGAAGTATGTTGTGAATGGGTTTGTGCTTTTTTATTTTTGTATTTAGTATTGATTAGCTCTCCTGACATAACATAAACTTGAGTTCATTAACTGCAATTAGGAATTGACATAAGCAGAGTAAACGGGTATGTCCAGCATGCCCAGTGAAGGTTTTTGTTTGTATTGTAAGGTGACTCTCATGAATTTTAATGAAACTAAATTAGGAATTGGATTTAGCCCACTTAAGAGCCGGCTGGAAATAGCAGAACATGCAGCAAAACGTTAAACTTTTGATTTTGCTGTTCTTTAAATCACTGGACTGTGGTAATTTAAGGAATTGATTCTGTGTTTCTTTTCCTTGAACCAGACTCAGGAAGAGAATGTGTTTCAAACCAAAATGCTCTTTTGTAAGTTAGAAAATCCCTAGATTGTTCCTCAGAGCTTATGGAAAAAAGTAACAGGTTTCATAAATTGTTTTGTAAATCTTCTGTTGAAAAGGAGACTGCTCTTACTTGTCTGAGCATTGATGGCATCTGATAAATAGAATTGCTTTCCTGGAGAAGTTGTTGATGTGAAGTTTGGGTTTGTTTTCAACTCTTTGGTTTTGTTTGTTTTTGTTTGTTTGTTTGGGGTTTTTTGTGTTTTGTTTTGGGTTTTTTTTTGGTTGGTTTTGTTGTTGGTTTTTGTTTCTATTTTTTTTTTTTTGCTTATTTTTTTAAATAAAGAATATGCTAAAAGCCAAAGAGGAGATTGGTGTTGTTTATAAATATTTTTAAGGAAACATCTGTCCTTACAGACACAGGCTCCAGTGTTGGGGTGGAGGGCTGGCACTGCCTCTGTCCTGCCCTGGGATGTGGCAGCAGCAGCAGCTGCCCGAGGACCAGAATGAAAACTGAGAAAAAAAAAATCCAGGGACACTTCCCAAATTCTCACCTTGCATCCAGCAAGTTGTTTTTCAGGAACATAATGAAAGAAGAGGTGGTGTATAATCCTTTTTGGTGGACCAGAGGTTTGTTCTGAGCTTGGATGATAACACGGGGCAGGTATTTGGAGCTTCCCACAAGCTGTTCATGGAGGGAAACAAAGCCCAAAATTCCCTCACGGAAGTAAAGGCTCAGTGATGCTGAGAGTAATGAGTGTGTAAGACTCGAGCTAGAGACCCGTTTTCATTTTTAATGTTTGCTCTCCAGTCATTCCCTGTAAAACAAACACAAAGGAAGACAAGGTGCATGCACAGGATCTCACCAACAGTGTTGTTCTGATCGCTTGGTTCGTGGAGACGAGCGTATGTTTGCAGGGACTTGTTGAGAGACCAGATGCTTTTAGCTTTCTATAATCTTTATCTGCCCAAAAACTTTGAAGCTTTTCCATTAGATTATGCAGGTAATGAAGTGGTGAATATTTTTCTAGAGTGTGAAGGAACGTAGCATTTGATAAACCTTAAACTCTTCTAAGCAAGAGTAAGCTCTTCCTTTTTTCGATGTTAAATGATGTATGGAGAGGAATTATGTAAAGGGAACTCCAGCTGACTTTGTGCTGTACTCTTTAGTTTTTAAAAGGATTAGGCAAAAAAGCCAACTGTTTGCCTAAGCTGCAGTTATTTGTTAGATTGTCTTTTTTCCAGAGATAATAGAACGGATGGGTTAGGAAAGCAAATTCGCAAATCACTTCCACGGTCTAATTGAATTGAACTCGTGAAATGCACAGTAGTGAAAAATAGCTAACGAGTAATTTGCTTTTATTTCTCCAGACTCTGGAAGCCATTTTGAATTTTAAGTACTCTGGTGGTCCAGGACACGTGGAAGGGTATTACAGGAACCTGTCCCTGGGCCTTCATGTGGAAGTGGAGCCGTCCGTGTTCTTCACCCGTGTTAGTACCCTGCCAGCAACCAGGTAAGCCTGGCCTTCACTCCTGGATGGAGACTCATTGCCTCTCTTATTCTGACTGTAATGTGTGCTGCAAACTTTCAATGTCATCAGCAACATGTGGGTAAAGAATTATGGGAACAGGTTTCCAAAGTTCCTCATTTAGGAGTTTGGCCTCCTTTAACTGCAGACTGTGATTAAAGGAATCCACGTGCCTTTGACAACTTCTCAGGTTCCAGCATTTTTTCAGGATGGTTTGTTTTAGCAGGGTTGGGATGTCTCATTTTCTTGTTGAAATGGGATGACTTCTTTCTGCACCTCTGAGTAGTTGTGGTGTGTTGTGCATTGCAGTTTTGTGTTTGTACAGCAGAATCTTACCCAAAATTGGTGTGTATATGATTTGGTTTGAATGTGAGAAATAAATTCTGGTGTCTCTGGTACTTTTAAATCAAAGAAGTTTCACGCGTCACAATGAGTTTTAAAAATCCTGGCAACACGTGGTGGTGGTCAAATGCCATCAAATGCCACTCACAGAAATCTGTTTGCCTAAAATGCATCAGCCACTGAGTGCAATCAGTTTTAATAATTAGCAGGATTACTGTAAAAAACCCCAAACCTCTGTGCATAGTGTGAGCAAGGATTTTGTTTGATTTAAATTCTGAGATTATTTCTGTGCAATTATGTACTAAAACTCTAATAATGATAGTTGAGAGTGAACTTAATTGATCCTACTGGGCCCAAGACCTTTTCGTGATAGACTTCAGGAATCCAAAAATAGACAAGAAGGGAATATCAGGGAGAATATTTAATTTGCAAGAAGTGAGTCACCAGTATCATACCACGGCAGAATGTCCAAGGATGGATGGGCAGGTACAGAACCTGCAAAACATGAAGTGTTTCTTTTGTTCCTGTGAGCAAAAGTAAAGCCTTGAGGAAAGTTTGGGGCTTGAACATGAAGAATAAGTTGGAGAAAGTCTGGAGCAAGAATAGTGATAAAATGTGACTTATGCTAAAGCCCATGTTTGACGAAATTCTTGGTCTTGCTAAAGGAAAGATGACTGACAAGGGACTGGAGTTTTGGATCGTGGCACTGCCAGAAGGGATCAGGTTCTGTTTTCCACAGCAGGTATAGAGCAAATAATGACCTTTGCAAATAGCAGGGGAGTTTTAGGTTAGGCAAAGATAACAAAACACTGAAATAGGTTTTGTAAAATATGTTTAAAAATGAGACAAAGAAGATGTTTTTTGTGTTGTCTCTAGTTCTTAAAAAAAGTACCTAAAATCACATAGCTTTATTGGTAAGAAAGTTTGTCGAGCACTTTGCTGCTTGAAAGTGTAAAATAATAGGCATGGATTTATTATTTTAGGAACTGCTCTAGTGAAGAAAATTTAATTCTACTTGCAACGTCAGAACATGGTATCTGAAACAGCTGTTTGCAAAATTCCAGGACCCTTATTAATGATGGTCACAGTTTTATCCCTACAATGACACATTGCTAGGCCTTTGTAAGGCTTTCAAAGTTCAATAAATGATCTTTCTTTAACAACCTGGAAGTACCACAGCATGTTTTGAGTGGTTTTCAAGAAGCATTATTATACAAGTTAAAACAATTTGTTTGCATTTATTATTTAAATGCAAGGCCCTTCCATTCAGTGTCAGAAAAGTCCTCCATACTCACATTTTGTGTATTTTTAATGGGCAGTGCCACTGCTCTTTGCAATTACTTGCACACAGTCACAGGGGAGCTTGGGTGTGAAGCTGCAAACCTTCCACAAAATCCAACATGATGCCTTTATTTGCCTCTCTCTTGTTGGGAAGTTGCCCTTTTGTACTTGGCTTCCCCAGCTGTGTTTTGTGTAGAAGGTTATCCTATCCCTGCCTTGGCAATCTGGTCTCAGGAATTTACGATGTGAGGAAAGTATTTAATCCTGAAATCTTTAAAAGTAGCTGGAGGTGCTGGTTCAAAGGCAGAGCTCCCGTGTTCAGCAGGGTGTAGTTTCACACGTCCTGTGGCAGCTGGTGCTGCACAGAGAGGCTGCAGTTCAGCCAAGTGTCTCAGCCCACGGTGTGTGTGTTCACTCCTTGCCTGTTCCTCGCACTGATCAGCAGTGCAGGCAGTGGGAACTGTCAGTGATTTGCCCATTGGAGATGTAGTTAAAGATGTGGCTGCTTTTAAGGGTGCCTAAAGCATTCCTGTGTTGGAGAAAAGCACTGTAATATTTACATTTCTCTCAGAAGTGTTGTCTTGCCAGACCTGTCAAAAGGCTATTGCTGGCTTTTTGGTTACACTAGATATCTATTGCCTGCTCAGTCATGAATACATTTTGGTGTTCAGTTCTTGTCTCTTCCTACTTGTTCCATAGTATTAGTGTTAGTGATCAGTCACTCTATTCCTTTGCTCTTGTGCTTCCCTGTGTAGATTCTCCATCAGAAGGAGAAGTCACGTGGCATTTGATATTACAGTTCAGAGTGAAAACCTGCAGAATATGTCATCTTCCAATCTGCTCAGGGTAACTGTTGTTAAATAAAACAAAGTTTGGGTTTGGCTGTTGATCTTCTCTGCCAATACCTGAGACTCAAGGACAGCAAATTATAAGTAATTTTTTTTAACTTTTATGTGCTCTGCTAAAAACTCGAATCTGATATCCTTTTGATTTACAGCAGAGATTTCATTGCTTAAATTCTGTCTGAGGCACTGGGCTATTTTTGTTTAGTCATTACAAGAAATTGTGTTTTATAATTTACTTCAGCTGTCATTTCAGAATGAAAGTTATCATTGCTTTCATTATCTGGATTAAGTTTTTTCCCTTTCCTTTTCCTTTTTGTAGTTTTTATTTTACATTTTTACCTCTACAAAAGTGAGAAACATTTGCTTGCTAGCTCCTGGGCTTAAAAAGTCAAAGCAAACTAAAAAAACATTGAGCATTGATTCCCCCCCCTTACTGAAAAAAAAAAAAAGCAAACCGGGAAAAATGTTAATGAAAACACTCCCCCCTTCCCATTGTAGCATAAAGATTATGGTTTATGTAAAACCCTTCCAAACATAATGGGTGTTTCTTTGTTTAGCTGCTTGGGTGTATCAGCCTGTGCTCACTCAGCTGCCTTTGTCCCTCTGGCTGTGGTACCTGCAGTCCCTGGTTCTGCTACTGCTGGAGGGGTGATTGTCCCTCAGTGCATCATCAGGAACCAGGGGTGTTTGAGGCAGCCCTGAAACAGGATGGAAGAGATAACAAGTTCATGTTGGAAGTTCTGTCCCACAGCTTGAAGGGCTTCAGGGATCTACTTGTGTAGGAATTTGCTTGCCATAAAGCAGAGGTAAATGTACATTAGTAAAATTGTATGAATTGTCTTCTGCAACTGGCCATGCCATGTTAATTGATGAGCCCCAAACCTGCTGGGGTGATTTCAGACCTCCAAACAATGCAGTGACCAGTAGATCTGATGATCCCAGAGTGCCAGTGGCAATGTGATGCCAACAGTGCCAATTCTGCTGGCAGCTCTGTGTGATCCACCTCTTCACTTTGATACCCTCTTAGCTCTAAGCAAGCCTGCTCTTGAAACTTATGCAACCTAGGTTGTCTTGAACCATCTCATTTTTACCTCTTGTTTCTCTCAAAAGTGTTATCTGCTAGTTTTGGTGGTCAGTGAATGTCCTTCCTTATTGTCTTTATCGAAGAGCAGGAAAAAATGCCAGAAAAAATACTTCATGTCTGATAAGAATTCAAGTGAAGTGTGCTCTGCACACCGAGGGGCCTGCTGGGCTCCTTGTGCCCCTGGCCATTGCGCCATCAGTACAAAAGTGTCTTCAAGAAGAGCCTACAAACGTCAGAAGATTCTGGTCTTGCTTATTACACAGGTGGTGAGATGGTGAATTGGTAGCTGAATCAATCCTCAGTGCAACGGGGCTGCTGCCCTCACTTTTGGGAAGATATGTAACAATATTCTTACCTGTAAATTCTATAAATTCAGGATGATGAATGAGGCAACTTTCAATTTTTTTTTTTTGAGGCAGAAGACTTTCTTTCCTATCTTAAAACCACCAGACAGCTGAGGAGACATGGGCTTGCAGATCTCTTCTGGCAAGGGCTGAGGCTTAGACTCTGTTCTTGTATGCGAGTCAGAGGGAAAAAAAGAGGAATTGCAGCAGGTCTGACACTATTAAATTCAAAGTGTCAGTTCATGTAACTGTAGGTTCAAGTTAATTTTCCTTTTTATCATTAAATGAAATGCTTTGGTCCTGTTGAGAAGTCACCAGTTCATAACAGAGTCTGCAGCGGTCTGAGGCTTTTCATTGCTTTGTATTTAAAGGTAAATTAACCAAGTTAATTTAGTTTAATAAGTTAAGGCTTGGTTCCACTGAGGGTTCGGAGGCAGAGGAAGAACAGTCTTGGCCATGGTGAGGGTTCTTGGGAGATCCTCAGTGTGGTGGGTAGAACTTTGAGGCTTAATGAAATCAGACATAATTCTCAGAATTTCCATTCCAGTTTCCAAGGTTTCCCATCTTTTCACTGTAAATTAACACATCCTGTTCAGCAGGTCAGGTTTGGGTCAGAAATCTTGATCATTAAATATTTACAAACCATGCAAGGGAAAGAGTAAGCAGCACATTTCTTGGCCTGTGCTCTAACAGACCTTTTTGTTACATGATGAAAAAATTCTGTATCATTTTCTGAAACCCTTCTTGGTTTTATACAGCCAAATTTTTAAATTAAATGTTCATATTTGCAACATTCAGAATGAGAATCAACTCCCTACTGATAGGCAGCTGTTTCCAGTCTTCTGTTGCTCAGTATTTCAGTGCTCAAAATGTCTCAGAGCTTTGAAGGGTGGAGGAAAAGCTCTTGTTTGGGTGTTTGAAGAGCAATCTGCTTAGTTCTGAGGAAGACCAAGATAGGACCTGTTTAAAGTGATCAGATGTTTCTACATGGAGAAAATAATTAGTATTAAATTCACTGTTTTGTTAATGGAAAATAGTAAGAGTGAAAACCAGTTAAAATGCGAACCAGGCAAATTCAGCTAAGTAAAACAAATAATAAAGCTCTTGTTTTGAGCAAGTAAGCTGATAAATCATTAGAAAAATCTGTCTGGCAATGGATTTAATAAATATACTTCAGTGTTCTCAGGAATGGATGTCATTCTAAAATATATTCCTTATTTATGAACACAGGATTGAGTTCAATATAGATTCTACTGAGTGGTAACTCATGACACGTGGGAGGTTAAATCCAATAGTTAAATCATCTCGGTAACCTCAACCTCTGCTGATGGTGTAACATTGCAGTGGGTTCATGGGAGAGCAGCAAAAAGGAGCTTACAGATTGAGCGAATTGATTTTTGAGATCAAAATGTTAAATATGTATGGTTTGGCACATAAAGATGTGAGAACATAAATCTGCAAATATTTATAGATGTGCTGGGAATATTTAGCATAATTGAAAAGGTTTGCAACTGGGAGAAGTCAGATGAGGACACTTCTTGGAATATGTGAAAAGACCTTTTGCCAGTAAAGTGGATAATTTGACTTCATAATCTAAAGTTAGTCTCGAAAACTTCATTTTTGGATAGTTTAATAAAAATTAAATTAGAGAGACCCTGTTGAAGACACAAGAGCAGCAACAAAGATGCTCTGGATTGTTGTTCTGTTGTGCTGCTCTTTGTGTTTGTCGGTGGGTTTTGGAGAATAGTGTTGTCACCTGGCACAGCTTTTCCTGCCATCGATGCCAACGCTGCTCTTCCTTTCCTGATGTCCCATTTTGAGGAGGGATGGCTGTTCGGAGAAGACAGAAGAGAAGCAGAAATAAGCGTGGATGTGCAAATGCTCCATGGTTTCAGTTGGTGGGGAAGCTGAGAGGAGTCAGGATGGAGATAACTTGCCAACCCCCCGAGGGCTCCGTGTTTCAAGTGACTGTAAACCCAAGCTGGAGACAGATCTGCAGTGAGATTGTTCACGGGGGTGAGCCCTCCTTGCAGCACCGGGGCTCAGTGCTCTGTTAAATGTGTTAAATGGTACTGAAGGCTGTTCTCTGCCGTCATTTCAAGTGATCTCAATACCCCTGGAAGAAATTTCCAGGTCACGGGGTAATTGTCACTTGCCTGAAGTTCCCATGGCCCCAGTTTTGAGGCTGTTTTTGGAACTGTAACTGCACGGTAAGGTTTTAAAAGTACAGCACCGTTCAGTGTGTCACTGACTTTGGTTTGTGTTATAGCCTGAATTCTGCAGGAGTCAGAAATTCATTTATACAACAGATATTTAAGGCACTGTTGAGTTCACTCAATTTTCAATAAAAGCAATAAGATTTCTTATATTTTACTGTTTGATATGAATATTGACTTAAATTTGCATGTTATTCTGAGATGTTCAGCTGATAAATCCATCAGCTGAAAATGTTCCTTGTAATTCTGGTTTTTACCTGTACGACCTGTAGAGTTTTCTGTCAGTTGTAAAAGAAAATCTTGTACATGAAATTTATGGAAGATTTTTCAAAAGCATACATCATGAACAAATAAGGAAGGTCATTGAGATGGGAAATGTTTGGATGCTGTGATTTTTGGTTTTCTTCCCTTTAGGCTCTGTTTGTTTAAATCAGCCTTATTTCCTTGCCATTAGCAGCTGACATAATAGATGGAAAGAAGAATAAAACCTTTCAAGAACTTTTGGTCTTTCTCCTGTTGTCTATATAAGGTCCAATACAGCTTTAATTCATCTTCATTTAATGTGGACTTTTAACATAATGCAATAACTTGTGTATCATTGTGTTCAGAAAAGACAGTTTTTGTGTTTGTGGTGTTTTCTTTAATTTTTGGGGTAATTTTAAATTTCATTTCACATATAAATGTATGATATAATTTATATGATCACTTTAACTGGTGGGTGAGAAAGTTTGGGGTGTGTATGAGGTGATGGGAAGGTGGATATAAGGGAAATGAGATTCTTGTGGTGCAATAGTATGTTTTTATCCTGTATCTTCCAGAATAATCCATGGATAGTGGATTATTCAGGTTTTGCATGCATAGGAAAGTATGTACTAATTCTTATTTTTCTCTGGAATGCCTCTGAGGCCGTAAGTTTATGGAATAAAACTAGATGATGGTTTCATATGGTGTATGATACCATGGAAAGCCACAAAACCAACCCCCCCCAAACACAAACTGACTTATTTCAGGTGTGTTCAAGCCAGACTTTCAAAAGAAGCCAGTAACAGTAAAATTACCCCAAATCTAAGACAGAGACGGGGAAGCCACTGGTGACCCTTCCCACTGTGTGAGGTGTGGAAGGTGGAGCTCTCTGCCTTCTCTGGCATGAATGGTAACAAACATCTACTGAAATGGACTTAGAGGGTTCAAAATTACCCACCCCAACCAACTCAACATTTAGTATGAACCACTCTATGATGGTGGATAGCTTGGAAAAAGGAGGAGAAATTGTATATATGTGGACTACGCTTTCCCAGTTCCAGAAGGCTGTGGCTTATTGCTGATATTTCTCAGCCAAAAAGGTCAGTAGGCCATGATGGTGTGTAATTTAATCAACTTTAGATCCATTTATTATTTTGAATGGGGTTTTTTTAAGCTTACACATTTTGAATAAAAACCTAATTTATGTAGTGTTGGGCTCAGCACTAATGGGCTAAGATTTACTCAATTGCCTTAATATCCTTAAACAAGATGATGTTGGAAATTCTCTGGTAAAGAGCTTAGTTTAAGCAACAGATTGATGACTGGACTTAAAGGTAGTAATTCAGCAAAATCTCATTGGAGTTCCTTTCTCACACTTGCATGAAAATGATGTGCTTCAGATCTCATTTCCTGACACTGAGAGGGATCTTTAATTTCTGTCTCACAAAGGAACAAATGGCCTTCCCTAAGTTCACCTGTAGGGAAAATTGATGTGAATTATTTGGTTTTCTTGTTAATTCTTTGTTTTCCTGGAACTTTCATAACTCAGCATCATCAGTTCCAGCATGTTAAAAACAAAGAAAATAAAAATCATGCAAGTTTTCAGGGTTTCTCTTTAACAACTTGAATGTTTCTTCTTCCCTTTTAACTTTATTATGATGTTAACTTCTAATTTTCCAGAGCTTATGCTTTCTTGGTTTCCTTACTTGGATGCAGTTTCCAGTATTTGAGGCTTGCTGGGTTATTTCAAATATTTTTGTAATCTTTAATTGTGTTTGGTTTTCATTGTTCTAATAGTCTCTTTGATACTGTCCCATATTCACTCTGAAATCTAATGCTGTCTTTTTCTACAGCCTCAATGTTAACATCAATCTTTTTATACTAATACCTTATTCTTCTAAGTTTTCAAAGTACTCTAATAATTCTGTAACTTCAATTTTTATTTTTTTTTAACTTAAAGATTTCCCTGGAGAATTAACTCAAAATTGACAAGGAAAAATTATTTCTCCTACACGTCTATTTTGTGTAGGGTTTGAAGAGGAGGAAATAAATGTCATGATGATGAATAATTTTCAAGAGCTCATATTTGGGAGTTTTTAATATTAGTGGCAGTGTTTAGTCCTGAAGGGCAGCACAAAAGAAGTCCTTTGTGGCATGAATTGTTTTATTGGCAAAACTTTGGTTCAGCTGCCAAAATGTATTGCAGGAGTGTTTTTCAGGCTGTGGCATAAATAGCAAACTGCATTTTGTAGACATTGTCAACACTGGAGGTCTCTTGTCCAGGTCATCACGTTGTGCCTGCTGGGGAGGCAGAGGTTGTCTGGGACTTCACAGTGCTTCCCAGTGATGAGACAGAAGCTGCTAAAAGCTTTTTTCGCCCTTTCTTTTTATTTCCTTTCTGCTAGCAGGACTGCAGCTGACTCAAGCACTGCCCTTCCAGTTATTTCTTTCTTGTGAGTTGTTAAGGCAGGGAGTTTCGAACTCGAGCCGTGACTCCTTATTTGCTCTAAATTATTTGAGTTTTGACATGTTTGCTTCAGACTCTCATCTGCCTTACTGCATTCTCTTCTATTCAGCAGTCATGGGGGTTTTACACAAAGAGAGTGAAAACTCTTGAAATACACGTTAGAAAAGCCTCCACCCCCACTTTTGCTGTTTATTTTTGCTGAAATACATGGTACTGTCCCCCAGCAGTGCTTGGTTGCACGAGGCATTATCACTTGTGTGACCTCCTGTGCTTGTCCTGGGGCTGTTCCCACCTCAGGGATTGGCGACACCTTTCCTGCTGCACGTGCTCTGGAAAGGATCTCTCTTGATTTTCGGAAGAGAGTTGTGTTACAAACCAGAGAACCTGTTTCTGAAGTGGAAGAACAGCCCTTAAAGTCTTGGACCTCCTGAGTTTTATTGCTTTCGGAATGGGCATCTCAGTTCACTTGTAAATGACTGTGTAATAGGACAAGTACTGTTGGTTGCCCAAGATACAGCTGGAGCTTGAACATCCAGTTGTTGGAAAGGATGGCTCTGACAATCTTTTCAGGATATTCTGTGTTGTTAAGGAGCTGCTTGGGAAGCTTTGCATTTCAGAGGAGGCTGATAAGGCATTATTGCAGCTGTATGGTTGTATTTGGCACTCTGGTCTCTGGTTCTGATAATTTTGTAATCATTTTCCATGTGTATTATATTAGAATCACTGAATCCTCCTTTTTTTGCTTAGTTTTGCAAGGAGGAAAAAATTATAAATGAAAGCAATTTGTTTACAGTATTAGTTAGAATAAAATATTCATTAAAGAATATTAAAATACAATTTATTGTTCTTAATTATTAACTATATTAGCACATTATTAAAAATAATTATAACTGATTAAATTGTTAAGAACATTAATTATTATAAATAATATTTATTAGAATTTAAAATTCTTATTAGAATAAACCTTTGCAGTGAAGTTTCTACTCTGTAATGTTGTTAGTATTATTTTCTAAGGTTACCAGAAATGAAGTTGGTATGTTTATACCAAATGCCTCTGGGGAAATTTGGATTTGAAGAGTAGTAAAATAAACAAACAAAAGAAATAGAAGGTTTTCTGTGAGCGGTGCCTGTGCTTGCCTGTCTTACAGGGGCAGAGAGTTGAGTTCCCTTTCACAGTGGTTGTTCTGGTGGTTAAATGCTCTCATTGCTGCTTCCTTTGCTCTGTGGATGAGTCAGTGATTGCAGCAAATGGAATTGCTCCTTGACACTGAATTTAAACCAGTTTAAATTTCTGCCTGTAATTCTGTTTCTTAAAGAGGTAATGTCGAGGTAATTTGAAATATTAAAACTTTTTTTATGTGAGTGCTCAAAGACCTGAAGAAAATCTGTGGCTTTTCCCCCAGACATGAATCTGAAAGCTGTGTTGGGAATATACAGGGGATCAGGTGTAGTGGGGCTTGATATTGTGTAGCATATAATTGCATGGAACTTCTTCTCTTCAGGGTATACCTTTCTGTTTGGATTAAAAAGGGGTTTTTTTATTGAAACAGCTTAAAACCAGAGTAGGTTATAAACCTTTTTTTTAATCTCTATTTGCATACAAGTATTAATTCTGATACACGTATAGTATCTCAGTGCTGTGTTATTGAAATGGTACTACTCTTTCCTCCCCGTGTGAACAGCACCAGGCAGTGCCACCTGCTTCTTGATGTCTTCAACTCTACGGAGCATGAGCTGACCGTCAGTGCCAAGAACAACGAAGACTTGATTCTGCACGCGGGGGAGTGCCAGCGGTGAGTGCTCTCGGCATCGCAGGGGCCCCGCGTTTCACCCTCTGACTTCTTTATACACCACCCAGGGCACTTGGGGCCTGTTTTTCTTTCTAAACATTGTACACGTCTCAGAGAATCTGAGTTTTGCCTTCTTTAAGGTGGGTCACTAACTTTTAGCAGTATCTGAAGTGAATTTATTTCGGCTGTGGATCTGGTACTAAGAATGACAAAATACAGAGTAGTTGGTGCTGAGGTGTACAGCTCATTGAACTTGCTTTTGTAGAATATTTTAATATAATTTTCCTGTGCTGTGAACGTAGTTCTGATGTTAAAACCTGATCTCACTGGTTTGTTATCCTTTCCCAGTTTTAAATTTTCTTTCTGTGGTTCCCCAGCCATTTCATCACTTTTTCTACAAAGAAAACTACAGGAAAGAAAAATAGAATCAAAGGAAAAGCAATCCCAATCTCTGTGGGAAAATATATTTCAGATTAAGTAGGCTGTTGTGAGTATTGATTCTCACCAGCCCACTGCAGTGACTGAAAGCTCATTTTTTAGCTAACTACAACCATTATTTTCCATAATATATCTGCCCAGAATTCCTGCTGCTGGCTCTTCCCTGCATTGCTTGGTTTATCTTCTTCAGGTGGTCATTACATCCGGGCACCATTTTAATCTTAAAAAGGATGAAAATGTGCAAAAGGGAATCTTTCTTTTTGGTCTTGGGCTCCCTGCACTGTTCTCTTCTTTGGGAGAGTTGTGCTGCACTCTTAAATCAGCAGTTGGCAAACTTAATTAAAGGGAGATCCTTTGATGTCTTCCAATCTCAGTATTAATATTAAATTCAAAGTAAAACCACACCAATTGCAAAGAATGAAGTTGCCAAAAAGAAGTACAGAATAGGTGACTAGAGCAGTAAATTGGGAATGAGTTTTGCCTTGGAGCTTTTCCCAAAGCTCCACCAAAAGGAAATGTGTTGACTCAAACCCCGGCTGAATTTTCTCAATTTTACTTTACCAAGGAATGGACAAAAATATTGGTAAATAATTGAAAATAATTGGCTTTTTTTTTTAAAAAAAAGCGGTCTAGTCACCAAATGTTCTTATCCCTGTTGTTTTGTAATTTTGTTTTTATGCCTCTAGCTTTTTGGAGTTGGTAGAGTCCTTGAAATCTTTCATTCCCAGGTTTTGGGACAACAACAAATCAAAATAGAGCTATAAATAAGTTTATAAAATTCCTTTGCATCCCTTTGATTGAATTACTTTTATTTTCATATGGATTTAATAATTTCAGTTTAAATATCCTTAAATCATTATATAGCAATAGCTGTAAACCCTTAATTTGAATTGAATTACTTTTATTTTCCTATGGATTTAATAATTTAAGTTTAAAATCTTTAAATCATTATATAGTAAGAATAGACTAATAAATCTTTTGGAACAGTAATTTATCAAGGCAGATTGTGTATTCATTGCATATTCATTCACCTTTAAAGGATGGTGATTTTTATTCTTACTGCAAAATGTTTTTTCCCTATTGGTTATAAATTGCACTGAGTTTTCTATTGGCTCTAAACTCACTTATTATCTGTTTCTTGAATGGTAAGTGCTTGTAATTGTAATAATGTGGATACAGTGCCTGTATTGCTCAGGGTTTCAATTTTTATTCTGTGGACTTACTACAGAAAGGCGGGTAAAACATATACTGGGCCTTAAAATCAGCTTCCTCCTCCTGGCAAAGGGATTTTGTTACTTTTTTTAAAAAAAGGGAAAAAAGTAGAAATCTTCCGTCTTTTTACCCTTTTTTTAAGGAATGGTTCTAGATCTTTGTTTTTTAACATAGGACAATCATTGTCAGGATTTTGCATTTGAACCAAAGCTTTCTATCCAAATATACAATGTTTTTCAACATGTCCCACTCTTAGATTCTCCTTTTATAATTTGTTTCTTTGATATTGATTTGTATTAATATCTCATTAATATTTAAAGAGATGCTTTTCAGCCAAGTTCTTTTCCTCCAAAACTTTCCCTTTTTTATTCTGTCCTCGTTCTTAATGTTTTCCTCATTCCACTTTTATTTAAATTATAACTTTTTTTGCCAGTTTTGGTCACTTTCCCTTCTCTTCGTAATTTACTCTCCCCTCATTCATCACCACCGGTGGGAAATCTCCTGTTCTGACAAAGTGTAGGGAGCAGGAAGTTGTTTCCTTTGTTCCTGATGTGATTGCTGGAGACGGGAAGTGCTTTCACATTCTGTGCCCGCAGACCCCCAGAGAAGGGCAGTGGGGCATCCCACTCAGCCTGCCCTCTTCCCTTCCCACTTTGGATGCTTAGACAGTCCATGCAGGGCAGTGTCCGGGATCCATCTTGTAGTATCCGTGTGATTTGGTGCATTCCAACCCCCTCCTATTCTCTGCCTTATTTTTATTCCTGTAAAATGGATCAAATGTGTAGAATGCTACACAGTCTTTATTTTAGGTCTGGAGTTTGCTTCGATTGTCTCAGGGCAGAAACAGCTGCTACAATAACACTGCCTACAGCAGGAAGAAATGGTATTATTTTATTAAGGAAAAGTGACATCCTTTAGGATGGTAAAAGACTATCCAGAAAATAGACGGCTTTTTCTACAGTAAGATTATTCTGATTAGTGAAAAATTATCATTTCAGCTTTCAGAAAAGCTTAAGCTTACAATTTGCTGTATTTTTAAGCCAATAATTGGGAATATTTACTGTGTGCATTTTAACTGTTCTTGGATATATATATAAGCAATGTTTCTGAGAAGTGACACCTTTTCCCCTCTATTGTAGGACAGAGAAACACATTTTCATCTCTGTCTCTTTACAGTAAGAAATGATAATTTGGGCTCAGTGATTATTTTGTTCACTCATTTTTCTGTCTTTCATCGCTGCGTGTTCTGCTGACACACAAATGAAAGGATCAGCCCTTCGTTTTCTTCCCCTGTATCCCAAGATGTTAATTAGAGATCTACATATTCCCGTTTCTGTTTTCCACATGACTTGAAATGTTCCTTTGTATCCCATTGTGGGACAATTAGTAACATGCTCTACTTTGAGGTCTTTTGTTCTCAGAAGATTTTGTTGGGGAGGGGAGAGAACCAAGTCTCTTTCAAGGAGAGAAGGAGAAGTCAGGAAATTTGCCCTCCTTCTCCTGTGAGGTTGTATATTGAAGAAAAGAGAGTTTTGGAGGGTCGATTGTTGAACTCCTGATAATAAATGTAGGGTTCATTACAAAGCTAGATTCAAAATCAATTTATTTTTTGATGCTTTACATCTGTAGGAGTTTTTTTAAGCTTTAATATCCACAGGGGAATACACTGGAGAACTGTTTTCCTGACAAAAATACGTCAGACGAGTTACTCTTTGGAAGTTCTGGCTGCAGTGGATGATGCTAACGTGTCTCAATGTCTTCACTTAATTTAAAATATGTTTGTTATATACCACACTGGGGTGCCAACATGTTTTACTCATCTGTCCAGTTGAACATGCTACATGTGATGAGGGGGGAAGCAAATTCTCTCGTGTGTGCTCTTGGGAAGTTCAGCCCTCAGGGGTTTTCCTAGACTGGCTGAGTCTCATGTCTGCAAAGCTGTTCCTTGGAGTGCTGAGCTGCACTGCTGGAGGAGCTTTACAGGGAGTGTAGAAATGTTTTGAATGTAATCAAAGGTAAACCTGAGCTTGTTTGTCCCAGTGATGTGGTAAGCAACAGGTTGTTCCGACATGGAAAAGTACAGCAGACAGCTTTTGGAGGGGAATTATATTATGCATGGGAACAAAAAAGTGTTGCCACTAGCAGTGATTTGAGGTTATTGAGAAAGGTAGGTACAGTAATTATTGTGTCTCTTACTTGATTATCAAACCATTAAAATTAAATTCCATGACAACCCTCACTGATGCGTAAATCAGTTTGTAATTTATGGTAATAGTTGTTATCTCATTATGTGCCCCAGGATATCTTGTTTTGCACAACACACCCTGCCTTGCCTTTACATTTCTGTTCCATGCACAGTGTATCTGGGCTTGGGAATGGGGAACATCAGTGTCAGTGGGATGTGGATCATGGGGATGGGCTGTCCTTGTCCTTGTGCTACAACACAACTGGGTTGTTAAAGTCTTTTACATATGAGACTCCACAGCTGGCTGTAGATTTAGACATTGGAAATTTCAGACTGTATTGGCCTTGGCATGAGGACCAAGGGGATTAAAGCTTGGCCTGGGAATAGGACCAGAGTGAGAAGTTAAGGAATGGGGAGCAAACATGACTTGGGTCAAATGGTGTTGGTCATGGAGGAGCTGTGAAGGATCTCTTAATCACTGAGGCATCTTCCCCACACAGAGGGTGTGTTCTCACTAGCTGCTGCAATGGAATCTAAAACTTCTGGAGGGATTTATTCCTTCAAAAAAGTAATTAGCCCTGAAGTTTCTGGACAGGTGTATTGCTGGCATGGGCCACCGTAAATGAGGCAATACTTTTATTGGCAGTTCAAGTGGCAGAGGCTTCTGTGCAAAATGCACAAGTTCTGACAAGTGCTGGTGTCCCCTGGGAACGCTGATGTGAAAGAACGTGGTGGAATTTTGGCTTTTTAATTGTTTTAATTGGCATCTTCCTAATTAAAAATAAGGTACAGAGATAATGCAGAAGCAAAGTCAACACTCCAGTTCAGAACTGCCAAACTTCCTTCTGGGTCAGCAGTTGCTGCCTTTAGCAGGGTTACAGGGTTGAACAAGTGAGTTTGCTCACACATGTCCTCTGCAGAAAGTTTTGTTGCCTTTTTTCTTTATAGTCAGCAGAATTGTAGGTATTTTTCAGAGTTTTGCCAAGTGAACTTTTGTGTGTATTGGCTTAACCTGTTTTGAAGGTTTTTTTGTTACATTCTAACGAGACAAGACTAATTAAAGAAACAGATTATTATGTTCATTTTTATACATCTCATCACATGGAAAGCAGACAATTTTTTAGAAGTCCTTTATGTGTATGCTGTTAATGAGGGCCATTTCTCCTGCTTAATTTGATGTAAATGTGTTGATTAATTGAGCTGTGAAGTCTGTGATGTCTTATACTGCAATTTCTGCAATATTAGTTAACAATACACATACATATGGAAAACATTTTGAAATAAGTCCTTTTTCAGAGGGAACAGGAATTAAAAATTCTGCCCCCTTTGGAACCAAAAGTCCCCTCAATAAATTTATAGTCTGTGTGTAAGTAAATTGTGCTTGTTATTTCTCACAGCTGCCAAGTCAGTGTTTAATTTGTGTGTCTGTTTATGACAGGGCATGTTGTCTGTATGGGAGATTGATGAGTTTTTCCATACATTGCTGTTACAGTTTATGTTCTAAGGACAAAACTGCTATGATTAAGGCTTTGCATGCTGTCATCGAGAGAAAATAAAATTTCACAGCAGTTGCCCTGAGTTTTCCTGTTAAATCTATGGCCAGCTGGATATTTCTGAGATACCTTCAAGTCAAATTAAAAAATATCCATGGTTCTATTAACTAAAACATAAAAATCACCTTCTGTTGTCAGGGTAATAATTTTTAGTTTGTCTTTTATTTGGCATTTTTAAAATACAGATTTAATATTTTTTAAGGCTTGCCTTCTGCTACTAATAGCCAAATCAATCTTTAAATACAGTACATAACTTTGAGTGAATAATTACTTACTTCTAACAAAAAAGCTGAAAAGGAAATATGTGTTTGGGTGGGGAAGGATCATGTACTGAGCACTGGTCAGACCCATAGTATGATCCATGCCTTATTTCAAGGCACTTTGCAGAAATTTGAGATGTTTTAGGAGGAATCTACAAAAACTGTAGGCTGGCAAAATAACAAGCAGAATAATAAAAAATTAAAGAGTGGTAGAAGAAATAAGAAAGAAATTTCAGGTTTGGAAGTAGTTTGCTTTGTGGTTTAAAGCACTCAAGAATTCCTTTGCTGAAAGGATCATGCATCCCATGAAAACCAGATGCTTTTTGAGGTCCCTTCCAGCCTTGTCCCTTCTGTGGGGTTTTTTTGTAGGGGCAGAGGCACGATGGGTGATCAGAGAGGGTTGTGATTGTACTGCAAACCCCAAATGTCATCTGAGAACAGGAGAAGCAAATAGAAGTAGGGAATAATGAGTGAGGATTGTGACATTCAGGAGTGGTCAGACACGTGCAAGAAAGTGGTAGAAGGTGATGAAAATAATAACAGATTTTGACTTGGGTTTGATAAGTGCATTAAAATTTAAGGGCATTATGAATGCACTGTGTGAAGTGGGGACAGTGATGGGCTCTCTTGTAAAGGTTAAAGGGAGTGAACACATGAAGAAAAAGTGAACTTTGAGCTGTCTGTGAATAAGTCTAGAAATTAAGGTATTTCCAGGACTCAGGCACCATCAGACTGTGTCCCTCACAGAGAAGTGGAGGCAAAACCCCCTGGCTGCCTCTGAGGCTTCCTTAGCAGAATTGCTTTCCAACAGGAAGACCTTTTCCAGTGTTCTGTCCCTGTAACTGATGATGAAAACAAACACCCTTGTAGGTTTCTCTGGAACAAAATACATTCCTCTTCCTCCTTCTGTCCTGTTCCCAGTGCAATATCACCTTTTTCTTCTGAATATATATTTATGGTATATTTCCATAGGGAATATGCACGGTAATCCCTTTCCTATGATTTATATTTGAATTTAGCCTTTCTCTTTCCCTCAAGATCACAAGTCTTTGAGCACACATAAACCTCCCTTCCCCAGCTGCTGGAATGGAGACCTTCCCTTTGGGTTGGCTTCCTCAGACTCCTCTGTATCAGGTGTTCCTTCCCCCCCCTCCCAGTTTTCATTTGAAAGCCCCAAAGTATTGATGATGTCACTTGTAGAATGCTGCACTGGGTAGGCAACTGTTTTGGTATTCTGTGACTTTGCATAAGATTCTTCTTCTCTTCCCACTTCTTCAGTCGACTTTTCCTGAGGCAGGGCTGACTGACTCTGGATTGAGCCTGCATGGCAATCTCTCTGACCTTTCTGAACATTGCCTCGACCTCAGAAGGCCCAATTTGCACTATTTGTAATATTTTGTGTTTGCAGCCAGGGAAACGGGAGGTTTGTGAGCACTGGCCAAATTTGTCTCTGACAGGATTTATTAACTTTAACAGGGTACAGCATAAACATGGCTCTTCTACAAAATATCACACAGATGCAGCACGAGTTTGCTGTCCTAGTTTAGACTGATCTATAAATCACTCAAGATCCAAACCAGTCCTCTTCATTTTCCCATTAAATCTGAAGCAGATCACAGGCTGTGGGACTTGCAGGGTGCAAAAGCTGTCTCTCGAAAAAAAGTCAGAATAATTGATTTCAGAATTCAGATCTAGAAATCATTAAAAAAATAAAAGAGAACTTTTCTTCATAGAGGAAGTATTCTTCAATACATGAATATTGAAATTTTTGGGTGCTTGGCATGTTTGTGGAAGCCTTTGATGAAGTGCAGGATTGTTAGAAATTTGAAGTGCTAATACTTTCTTTTGGGCTTTCATTGTTGTGTGGGGTATGTGGAAGAAAAAGTAAGAGTGGAAGAAAATTTGTATTTGTTTCTTTTGTTATATAACAATGGAGCAAACAGCTCAACAGGAAAAATACTGCTTCCTGAAGGAAGTCGTAGTTGGAATGGCTTGTACTTGCCCTTAATTCACACATATTCAAACCAATACTGTGGTTTTAGAAAATCACATTTCAACATTGATGGATGATGGAAAAAAGCAGAGAATGAAGGTGAACGCTGTCAGCCTTTCCCCGGGCACCACTCTTCTCTTTAGAATTAAATAAAGAAGAAAAATATTCACAGGAAGAAGTAATTCCATGGAATTGTGGGGTTTGTCTGTCCTTTTTCTAGTAGATTTTCTGAACATTGCAGGAGGAAGGTAAGTTGTATTATTCAATATTGGCTTTTCCTGCCCAGGTTTGTCCGTGTTTCTGTGAGATGGAGACTTAATCGAAATTTCTCTTTTGTCTCAAACCTGCCTGGGAATACTGAGTGAAACAGGGACAGACAACTACGAGGTGAAAAGGGGTGCCACACAGAGGAGCACAGACAAGCAGGGCGCTGCAGATGTGCAGCTCTAACACAGCTGGCACAGCCCAAGGCTCTGGCAGTGCCGTACGGGCTGAATTCGAGGCAGGTGCTGCAGGGCTGGCTTCAGAGTTCCTCCTGACCCAGGTGGGTGCAGCAGGGCCTGAGGCACAGCACGGGGAGGGGGCTGTGCTGTGCCCTGGGCCTGGATGGCAGCAGGGCTGCAAACAGCACCTATCCCTTGCCTGCTGCTGTGCTGCAAACGTGGGTCTTCGTGGCCACCTTCCAGGTCTGAGCTCCAGAGGGACCTTCCGACCTACAGAATTCTTTGTTTGGAGGATCTGCCTACTCGTTGATAAACCTGCTTGTTCTTCCCAAAGCCCACAGTGTTACAGGCATGTGCCCATGTGAATTCACTCCTCTCTTGTTTTCTTCTGCCCTCTCTCTCTCTCTCTGTGTACGATCTGTCTTGTCTCCCTTTTTTTTTTTCTTTTTTTATTCCTCCTCCAGAGGACAAATTTCTTTCCTGAGCCTTTCTTCTGTTATTTTTCTGCTGTTACAGATGGCATACAGCCAGTTTATGGTAAGGCTTTTGGCCTCCACACTTTTCTCTTACTTTAAATGGTGTGTTACTATGAGTAGTGTGAATTTGCACAATCCCCCTCCATAGGTCCAATTAGGTGCATTAATTTTTCTGTTGTATGTCACCTGGCACCTTGTCTGTTTATGTAACAGGTGAAAAGTTGCTGTGGAATTGATTTTGCTGACAAATTGCTCTATTATGGTATTTGGACACTTAGAAATAAGGAGTGAAGGGTATCAGGATGTCATCTGGATGTCACCCTTTAGAGACTGTATAATCAAATGGTGAAAGTAACTGAGCAGTTTTAGTCCATTCCCCAATTAACCATCATTTTTAGTTTTTGGGAAAAGCCCCCTAACACCTTTCAGGCCATTTTTGTTCTTGCTGCCAGTAAGAGAGTGAGCATTTGGGTGTGGGTGCAGCTCCAGGTCACACCTGGTTTGGTCGCTATCTGTAGATAAATAGATTAATTCTGGCTATAGCACCCTGTGTTTAGGAGCACTTGCTGTTTTGTGGCTGTGGTGACACGGTGGCTGCGTTAATGGGATGAAAGAAGATTGTTTTGAGTGGCTGCCAGTTATGTCTGCTTTAATGGCCAAAGGATTTATGAAAGTTACACTCTGATGTTGCACAGGTTTGGCTTCCTGCCTGCTCTCTGATGTTCTGTAACAGATCACGATGGTATGGTGTAGATTTCCTGAAGTTGGAAATTAAAATATCCAATTTCTATTAATTTATTTTCGATGATCAAAAGTATAATTAAAATAGCTGGTTTATGAGTCTCTTCCTTCAAAGAGAACAGTCATTTAAAATTAGTGCTTCAGCAGCTTGAATTTATTCCTCACTCTTGACATCCATTTAATTCTGCCTTCATTAACTGGAAACAAAAGCTAAAACAACAGTGATTTGAAAAGATCACTGAAAGATGTTAAGTAAATGCTGTAGTACATAAAGCCAACTTTTTATGACATTTTCATTTTGCAGTTACAGAGGTGTCTCCAGAAGTTGGTTTGAAGTGCAGTCTCTGTTTTTTCTTTCCCCCTCCTGATGCCAACACAGTAACTGAGGTCACAGGCCAAAAGTTGAAGCCTTCTTTGGAATAATGCAAGTATTTATAGGTCCTGAATTAAATCCCCAAATAAGCATTCTGCTAAGTCTGAATACAGTATAAGATTTGTGCTATAGAAGTGTCTGATCTTGGCAGGGAATGGGGTGATTTTAATTCTTCCCTCTCCACTCCAGCCCCCTTTTCCGATGGCTGGATCCTCCCAAGGGAGAGCATTGCCATGTTTGAAGTGCATTGCTCAGTTTTCAAAAATACACACTCCTTTTAGTTTGTTTTCTTACAGTGGGCTGCTGCTGCAATAAAAATGAAGAATTCTGCTCTAGCTTTGCATTTTTAAAGAATAACAGACAGTTCTGAAACAAGATCACTGGGAGTTGTTTAATGTCCTGGCCCTCAGCAGGACGGCTACTTGAGGGAGAGGAACTCTAAATCTGCATCCAAAGTAGTACTTTGATTTCTGCCTAGTGCAGTAGGTGTGTTTAAAACCTCCACATTATACCCTTTATAAATTACTCCTTGTCTTATGTAGTGCTTTCAGGCTATGAGAGATCCCAGCATTATGGAAACATATGTTGACACATAAATCACCCTTAGGAAAGAGAGTGACTTGTAATAAAGAAGGTTAATTACAGGTTTATTTTAGTTTAATGTGCAGATCTGCATTGAATAAGAGTGCTGAATTAGCAAAGAGGAAACAGGGAAAGATGCAGGGAAGATGTAGCTCATAAATCCATTGGAGTTCAGGAGGGAACGAGCTTCTGGATAAGGAGGATCTGATTAATCCAATTAATCCAATTCTTGACATAGACAAGAGTTTCCCACCAAAGTAGAATCCAAGCTGCTCTGCGGTAAGAAAGGAAAGTTACTAATTGGTTAAGGTGGGAATAATCACTGTAGAGCTCAAATCCTCATTGGAGCCTTTCTGGAATCTGGGCTGGGCCCTGACCCACTCAGCTTCTTTTGACAATGTGTTGGAAAAGGAATGAGCAGTGGAATGGGAAGGTCCCTAACACTGGCCTGTAGAGGAGGAATCTGTGAGGAATTAGAGGGGATAAGATGATGATTTCTCAGGTGAACTTCAGTCTTAATAAATGCAAAGTGTTGAACAGGGTGTTAAAAGATCTGAACTTTGAATAGTGAATGATGGACTGAGCTGCCTTTTACCTCTCAGGAACTGCATCCAGCTTTTAGTATATCTGTAAAAATCCTACCTATGTTTCAGTAGTGGTTGAATATAAACAAGCATCTTTTTGAGCAGATGGATTGTGTCAGCACAGGGTAGGATGTTTTCATTTCCTTGGATTCATCTCACAAAATGAGGAGATACTTCAAAATTATTTAAGTTGACGGGAAGTGCTAGGAAGAAAATATTTGCAAAAGAGAACCTGATATGAGAGAGGAATCAAATGTTACACTTGGGAGGAAAAAAAAGAGAAAATAAAAGCAGCACACATTGTAAATGGAAGAATAAATTAGAAAACTATTTCAAGTTTAATAGTCTGAGATGATTGGTAGTATATTATTTTCTTCCCCCCATTCTGTTATGGGATAAAGCTTTGCTGTCTGATGTAACTGTTGGTAAGGTGGTTAAATGGAAACTGGTTTATCGATTCTTATCTTCACAAACTAAATCATTTACTTCTTGGTGAAGGCTTTACTTTTTTCCACACATCTTTTCCTTAGTCCTAGCCTGAAGGTTTCTGGAGTATTCCCACAGATGCGGTTGATGCAGGATTTGCACTTCTGAGTTGCAGCTGTCAGGAGAGGAGGAGCTGGTTGCAGTCTGTTTGTAGTAGATTATTTGGGATGGAATAGAGGGTTTCCTCTCCAATGGCAGCTGCTCTTTCAGGTTCCTCCGATACTCAGATATTTCCCTGCTCTCCACGTGCTTATTCTCCTCTTCCTTTCACACTCTTCTTTCCCATGAATAAGCAGCTGCTCATAGGCCTGTCCTTTAACTGAGAGGGGGAAGCAGTGGACAGGCAGGAAAACGACCTTCTCTTTAATATTTTTAAAGTCAGCTGGAAGAGTTATAAACTACATGACAAAATATTATAATCTGGATAAATTCAGGTATGTATTGAAACTAGATACACTCAGTGTAACAGAATGGAATTTGGCCAGTGGTTTAGTGTGGCTGTGTGCCTTCCATGGAATTAAAATAATTTTTCCTCCTTACTGTATAAGTTTCCAGAAACAAAGCTTGTTTTGGAAAGAATCTACTGAGTCATTGCTCGCATGAGGAAATTTTTCTCTCTAAATTACTCCTGCTATAACAGTTTACTGGGTCAGCCTTATTTTTCCTGAAGTGTTTATTCCTTGTCTTTTTTTTTTTTTCTTTAAAAGTTCGAACTGAAATATGTGTCACCTCTGCAGAGCACATGGCAGGATACGAATTCTGTGAATAGCTGCTGTGAAACGTGTGTGGTAAAATCCCAGCAATGGATGTGTCTCAGCTAAAACCTTGTCCTTTGACAAACGAGGGCCTAACATGTAAATTATACTCATCACCAACATTTCCTTCCAGGATTGCTCCATCAGGGAAGGTTCTCAGCCCTATCTTTTATATCAAAATTGAGTTAATGAGTTGTGCATCTCCTGAGGAGTTGGCAGAGCTTTTGCAGCTTCAAGGAGATCTAACACCTGCTAATACCAGTGCGAAAGCTTGGCTGCAGAGTTGCCAAGGCTACATTTAATCTATTTAAATCACAAGCTGCCATTGATCTGGTTTTCACAGTGTGTTCTCTTGAGTGCTTTGGTTTTAGATGTATTACTTAAAGAAAGATTTTAGTATTTAATTTGCAGTGTTTGAAAGGAGAGAAGCTGCCTCTTTGGCATTGATAAAGATAACAAAATGCAGTTTAGCAGTTTATTGGTAATACTTTCTCAGCTCATTAGTAGAGTCATGTAGTAGGATTCTTCTAATGCATGAACATCCAGTTTGAAATGAACAAACTCAGACTTGCTCAAGAAAAAACTACAAATGGAAAGTTTGCGTGATTGTATCTACGTTGGCAGTGAGGGTGGGAGCAGTAAATGGCACTAGATATGAACCAGGTGTATCCAGCACAGCTGAGTTACCACTGACAGCTGGGCCAGCTTTTGGCAGTGGTGATGGTGTTGAACAAACCTTTCCATCCCCATGTGTAGCTTGAAATTGTAGAATCATAGAATGAATTGAGTTGGAAGGGACCTTAAAGATCATCAAGTTTCAACCCCCCTGCCATGGGCAGGGACACCTTCCACGATCCCAGGTTGCTCCAAGCCTCATCGAACCTGGCCTTGAACACTTCCAGGGATGGGGTAGCCACAGCTTCTCTGGGCAACCTGTGCCAGGGCCTCACCACCCTTATGGTCAAAACCATCTTCCTTAAGTCCAATCTAAATCTACCCTCTCTCCATTTAAAACCATTGTCCTGTTGCTGCAGAACTTTGTAAAAAATGTCCCCATCGTTTTTACAAGCCCCTTTAGGCACTGGGAGGGGCTCTCGGGTCTCCCTGCAGCCTTCCCTTCTCCAGGCTGCACAGCCCCAGCCCTCCCAGCCTGCCTCCATAGCAGAGCTGCTCCAGCCTGCTGAGCATCTTCATGGCCTCCTCTGGACTTGCTCCAACAGGTCCCTGGGTCTTTCCTGTGCTGGGGACCCCAGGGCTGGGTGCAGCACTCCAGAGGGGGTATCAACGAGATGCAGCAGCCCACATTTTTTTTTTTTCTTTACAGTCCTGAAAAAACATGTTATTTAGGGTCCTGATAGGAGCTGTGTCATTTTGTGTGTACAGTAATGAGTAACGTCAGCTTGTCTTTAATGAGGGTGCTTGTGGGGACAGCAGAAGTCCAAATTTGACATCGACTTTCTTTTGTAAACACTAGAAATGAACTGAGGTGGACTTAGTGTAGAAAAAGGAGCAGCTTTTACCTTTTCTGACTCTTCAGACTTGAATGCTCGTTTGTGTATATTTGGGGAAAGTACCAGACATGCATCTGAGATAATTTCCAACTGGTAAAATATGTTTTACAATGATAGCTGCACATTGTATTGGCAAGTAAGAGAATTGATGCAAGATTTTTGGCAAATATTTGCCTCAGTTTCTTACCGTAATCTTGTTTCTACATAATTTTGAGTACATAAGTGAAAACCTTTCACTACTTGGAGTGGTTATATGACTTGTGAGCTAAATTTATTTTGCAAAGAGTAGACAAAGTGTGGGTAATGTCTGTAAATCTAAACTGTTCAATTTGAATAAGTCTTACATTGAGGTCTTAGCAGTTCAGTGACTTGTAAAGTGGGGAAAGAAGACAAAATTGGAAAAATACACATATTAAAGCTACTTGTGTAGCAGTTCATTTTCCTGCTGCTCTTTGGAAAAGGGGGCAGGGAAGGAAAGTGTCTTTAAATAGCCTGCTGTGCTGCTGCTGCTGCATCCACTGCCTTGTGTGACAGATACTGCATTTCCCATTAAAGGTACCTTGCAAGTGCCTGTGGTCGCCATAGTAACTATCTTGGAGCCTTATACCTTAAATTTATCCTGACAAAGGTTATTGTGGCAATTCCTGCTAATTGGCTTTTCTTTTTTTTTGCTGCTGCTGCTGCTATTTTTAGCTCATCCCCTCCTCCTCCTCAGTTTAAGTTCCAGATCCTAAATGGAATGAATTGGCAGAATTAGTGAGGAAATGCTTTACAGGGCAGGACTAATTGGCAACTCAACTCTGTGCTTTCTTCTTCAGTGTGAGAAAAATCTAAACCACAGCTTTCAGTGGTAACTAAAAGGTTATCAGATTTGTCCTTCAAATTTTTTGATATGAAATAATATCAGTGCTCTTGAAATATGGTTGTTGGTTCATGCAGGCTTCTACTATTGTTTATTATCAAATATTAGTCATGTTGTTTATTAGGAGATATTACTACTGGCAGAGATAGAACGCAACAAACCATATCCTGAAGACCTGAAAAGCTAATTTAAAGTAAGCCTCTAATAAACAGAAGAGTGCAAAATAAGCAGAGTAAGCTTTGTGCTATATCAGTACCTGGGACAGGTGCTATATTAGTACAAATGCACTTACCTGGCATCTGCTGGTACTGCAGGTTGAATTAAAAAGTTATTCATGGGCTGATGATATCATTGTTTAATTTCCTGTAGGTGTATTAGAGGATGACTGCTACATTTCCAGTGGCTAAGAACTCTCAAATTTAATTGCTTGATTGACTCCAGTTACATTTTCCAGGCTCAGGACTGAGGTGGTCAAATGGACCCACTCCCAGGGTACTCCTTTCATGGGAGCAGAGCAGCAGAGAAGAAAAGTGAGAAGTAGAACAGGGGGCTGTCAAGCCCTGGAACTTCTGATAGTGGGGAGGCAGTAATTCAGTTCTGCTGTACAGCCAGAAATGTGACTGCAGTTGTGTACAAAATGTAGCCCCAAAGAAGACAGGAGGAAATCAAACCATGCCCTTAGAGGGAGGGCTGGGGTGGAGGAGTCTCAGCTTTTCAGTAAAGGGGAGGGTGCAGATGCACATTCATCCCACTGTTTGACACTCAGCCCATTTCTGTGGGCAGAGTTCACCCAAAGGTGCAGCCACCGGTCATTTGACCTCTTTCTTTCTTTTCAGATATATCAGAGGAACTCTTAAAACTTCACAACCATTAAATATTGAGCTTTCTCATTTCAGTATCATCAGTTCAGTCCTGGTGTAGATCAGCACTTAAGTTTAGCACACAGCAAACTTAAAAGATGTAAGAGATTCACTGCTGATGTTGGTAAGGTTGATGTGTTTAATTGCTTCCATGCCCAAGAATGCATCCACTAGAACTTCTTAGAACAATTTCATTTGCTTCCCTTGCTTTTTCAGCAGGAATTTACAGGGACTGCTGTTTCATGCTTGGGAATGGGCCCCTATAGAAATTATAAAAATGAATAAATAATGGAGAGCTGGGAATTACTATAACCCTTAAGGGTTATGCTGGAGTATATTTAATTCCTTGTTGGTTTTTTTTTTCTTGTGTAACTTTGAGCAGAAGCTTCTTTTTCAGTATAAAAGGGAAATGGGAAAATCTGAAAGATCATCGTTGGCTTTCAGCAGTTTTAGTTCTTCTCCTTTAGCTTGAGGGATAAGATGGACTGTTCTGTGCTAAGTAGGTGGACAGAATTTATATCTTGCTGACAGTAAGTCTGCCTTTCACATAATTTAAAATGAAGTTAACGGGGCTTTGTGGGATACAGACTTGGTGTGTCAGTGGGGCCAGTGTAGAACCCTTGTTCTCTTTCCTAAGGGATCTGATACTACAATTCCTGACACACTGTGAGCTCTCGAGATTTCTCTGTCTTCTTCACCTTGTATGGCTGAACAGGACCAGAATTCAGAACTGACATTTGCTCATTTTTTGGGCCCTTCAGTCATTTAATGTAACAGGCAGTGAACTGCAGTAACAGAGTCCATCTCCCATGTTTTCTCACCCATATGCTGGAGTACATTCTAAAAGAGGTGTCTGGTGTGATGTGGGGCCTGAGACGCCAAGTGGTGAGTGACATTCTGGCTGTGGGCAGGAAAGTGCCACGAGCAGAGGCACAACCTGCTTCTCTGGGTTTGCTCTGGCTCTTGGTGTCGAGTGCCCAACTCCCTGCCCTGGCATCAGGGGAACATGGGCTGTCTGCTGGATGCGGGTGTCACACAGGGATGCCAGAGCTGGCTTGGGCAAAGAGCAGCTTCAAGGTTTCCAAAAGTTTTTATTTTAAATAATCAACAACAGGGATCTGAAATGGAATTGATGATTTACAGTCACATAGGAAATTGCAGCATTGGTAAAGACAAGTCGTTCCTTCCTGTGGTCAGCCCTGGAAATACCTGAGCCCTCCTGGAAATATGAAATGAAATGTGGGTTGAATAAAACAGCATTCACATGCTGTTACAATTCTTAGAGATTTTGAGGCATTTAAACTTTAATTTTGAATAGCAAACTATACTCTTTTGCTGCTTAGAAGAATTTCTACCTGAACACCAACCGGAGGTTTTTTCTTCTTCTTTTGGTTTTTCCATTGTGTTGACTGTTAACTAATTTTTTTTTTCTTCTCAGCAGTTTTATATCTTCATTTTCATCATAAATCCATTTGCAATGGGATGTATTTTTCTTGTGTGTGTGTGTTCTTCCTGACACAAAGTGATTCTGATCAGGACAGGAATTACAAAAGGTTAAGGAATAATACAAAGCTTTGGAAAAAGGAGAAAATACTAATTTAAATTGCAGCAACAGATGTGTGCTCAGATATTTCACTTAGGCATACAAAAAGTATCTAATAAGTCATAGGTACCGATTTTATAATTGTTGGGGGAACTAGAAAGAGTTTCACTGGAATTTAATCATATACTTGCTTTAGAAAGAATTTCAGTAGTGTACCAAGAGTGTTCAGTGTGTTTTTTCAGCTTTTGTTTTGCAGTTTGTATTAAATCCTAGATCTGGATATTCCACGATCACTAAGCAGACTAAGGAACTGAATGAAGTGCTTGTGCTGTTAACACAGTTCTCTGTATTCTTGCAGTGCAAATCCAATTTATGAATGGCTCACTGTAAGAGACTGGTGAGAGCTCCTGGAGGGTAATGGTCTAATAAAATCTGCAACAAAAATTGATTTGTTAAAATGGCATAAAATTTTATCTCTGTGTGTTAAAATACAAATCTCGTGTTCCTGACAGCTCGGGCCATTTAGAGTTTTTTCCTTGTATTATTAGTGACAGTAGATGTGGTTTAAATTACCCAGGAAGCTTAAGAGCATTCAGGTTGGATGTGAATGCTCCATCAGAAGTATTAATGAAATATGTCCTCACAGAATCATTCACAGAGCCCTTTAAGGTTGAATGGACCTCCTGAGGTCTGGTAGTCAGTCCCCCTCCTCAAACAGAGTCACCTGGCACAGGTGTGGTGTCTGCAGTGCTGCAGTGGAACGAAGTTATCTCTAAAACATCTCAGAGGGGAAGGATTTTTACCAAATAGTTCCTGTGCTTCTGCTTTACTTTTGTTATAAAAGATTCTGAGGTTTTATCTCCCCCTGAGATAACTTGTTATGTTGACTTTAAGGAATGCAGTAACTTCACAAAGAACAGAATCCCAGTATTAAGTGTGCTGTTTCTGCTAAGGACTGAGTTTTCTAAGACATGGTTCTTCTAAGCCACTGTTTCTGTCGGTTTCCACGTCTTTGAAGATCAGTTTTAGAAGTCCAAGCCTTCATCTCCTGCCTCAGATGGGACTCAGCGCTGAATGATGAAAGGGGTGGGAGGGTTCCCCACAGAGCAGCTGATGAGTGAGTTGTGTAGATGCTGAACATCCTCCCTTAACTGGCAGTGATCCAGGAAATGTGGTGCCCAATAAAACCCAGTCCTTCTGGGGTCCAGCCTATGGACTTTTGCCCCTTATTTTTTCAAATCTCTCTTAGAAAGGATTTGTTTTGTTGGATTTTTTCTTTAGTTTTTCTTAGTTTATTTTTTAGGATTTTTGTCTTTCAAAGACAACAAATAATTCCAGTATTACAGTCAGGTTTTTTGAGCCCTTTATTTCTTTTTTGAAGGTGATTTAGTTGTCATTGTTGATTGGACGTGAAATCTACCTTGGTTTGTAGCCTAGATCGAGGAAATCATGAGAGTCTTTCCTTTGCTTTCATGGTGTTATTTCCCCTGCCTCTTTCATGTTTATTTTTTTTCCCTACACTTCCAAATACACCTTACTGGTTTTAAGTATCTAAGGGAAAATTTTCATCATGATCAGATCTTAAAATCAATATTTGTATCTCCATTTATGGGTGAGCTTTTGGCAATTCCCTTTCATCCGGGTCTGACTCGTGTCCAAGATTGGTGCCTCACTATTTTTTAGATAATATATGTGTGTGTATATATATTGATATATATCTGTGTATATTTGCAGTTGTATTTTTCAGACTTGGAGGCTTTTGAGTTTTTTCATCTTGTGTATCCCTTAACTTTTCTAGCATTTGTTTGAGGAATGTTGAAAGTATATTAGAAAACCAGAAGTTCCTTTTCCAGGTCAGAGTTTTCTTTTAGTGGTATATAGTAATTGAAAACTAACCAGAGGTTCATAACTTAAAGGTTAATTTATGAAATGTGAGTAAATTTCTAATTTTCAAGTGGTGGCAGTGGTTGTGGTTGATGCCTGATCTCTGAGACCAAAAATTATTAGGGTTTTAACCTTTCTTAAATTCCAAGAGATATCTCAGTACAATTAAAAGAAAATTTGGGGTTGGTTTAAGGTTTTTTTGTACCCTCTTCTCAGCTAAAATATTTTGCTTTGTTTCATTGAAGAAAAATTACAAACAACTTGTGTCCATCTCTGCATGAAAACGGAATAGATGTTCATCAAGAATGAAATATGTGGATCTAAAAGAAATTAGCAGGTTTTGAAAGTGCCTTTACTTACTAGAGCATATTTGTGTTGCATCCAAGTTACAGCTGAACCTTCCAGGCAGGATCCCTGAGGAAACACAGGCAGTGGAGATCCATTTGTGTTTAATGAAGGTGGGATAACACCTGAGGTGCAGCCACACAGCACCCCAGTGATAGTTCTGCATACCCAGAGTAATGATTTGCTTCGCTTTATTTGGAGCATTTTGATTATTTCGACGTCATTAATATGGAGAGGCAGAAACTGTTTGATACATACAGAATCTTATAAAGGAATTACAGAAATAAAACATTGGAGTAGAAATATGGGGGTTTGAAAAATGTTTTCCCCTTCTTTGGGTGAGAGTACTTGGGAAATGTTCAAATTAAAATGGTGGAAATTGTAGGACTTACTTCATGGACATGGGATTCTATTCCTCACAGTGGAAAATTTAACCCAGTAGGGTTGCACATATAATGAAAAGTAAACCAGGAGAAGATAAAATGTGGTATTTTGTAATCTCTTAAGTGTGAAAGATCCCCTGGTGCCTGTGCTTGGGCACGTGTAGGAACTTGGGTTTCAGTTGTTATTTGGAAGAGGAACAGGCCCTGCATCCCCGATTTCTGTACCGAAATCTGGTGAGAGCTTGAGCCTGGGTACCTTCACACCTGGGTACATGTCACACCAAAAGTCCTGTCAGGTCCAATTAAATACTGATCTAGCCATAATCCTGTGTGTAACCAGCCAGTAGGAAATTATTCCAGTAGCATTTGGTGCACAAGGAACAACCACCAAATCCAAGGAAAAAAGCTGTAATTTTCGATTACCATCTTTTACTTGATGAGCTCATTGAACAGTTAGACTGGGCAGGTCTGGTTTTGATTCAGGCTCCCAGGAGCCCTGTCAGTACTTGGCAAGCCCCCCAGAGATCAGAGGTGCCTCACAGACCACCTGTGGGGTGTTGCAGGGTGTACTTTAGCTCTGTAATCACTCTCAACACCACTCATTCCATGAGAAGTCCGTCATTCCAATTCTGTGCTTGAAAATGGATTGCATTAAAAGCTAACAAGGAATCGAATGTACTTTTCTGAATGCACTGGAAAACAAACATGCTGAGAGCTAATCACTTGGAAATTCATAAGTTTTCAAGTCTGGTTCAGATCATACAAGTTAAATTTATTCACTGCTAAGTGTAGTGTCTAATACGTTTACACAGAAGTAACAATCTTGCACAGAAATAGTAATCTACAGAGTTTTAAAATAATTTAAAGTAAATACTACATATTATGAAAACATTCTGCTGCTGGTCTGAGATTATTTTTTCCTAAAAATCATCCTTACTGTTACACATGCATATCATTGCTTTTTAAATGTTTTTTCTTGCTTCACTTCAGAAATGTCTGACAAGTTTCCAAACCCAGTGTTGTTCTCTTAGTGTTTAAAGCAAAACTAATTATTGTCAGAGGTCTTGAATAATGTTCAGAGCATTTTGATAAAGAAATAAATTACATAACCCAGGAGAAATAACACTCTGCTTTCCAGAAGCGGTTTTCGAAAACAATAATAACATGCATAAGATAAAAAGGCAACAATATGCTCAGCCAAGGTTCTCTGACAAGCAACACTGGACCCTCTGCTGGGGGGGCCATCTGGTGGGCACTGGACCCCCATCCAGGTGGGCAAAGAGGGTCCAGAACTCCTTCAGCCAGCAATGTCCTGTTTTAAGAAATCCCAAGTGGACAGTGTGATCTTTGGGGTATCGTGTCTGGCTGGTGTATTAAAGTTGGACTAAGCCCAGTTTTTCAGACTGGAAAAAGTCATAATTAAGCAAGTGCCTGGTCAAAGAAATGCACTCAAGCCTTACCTGGCCGGAAGCTTAGAAAATCAGAGGACCTAAACAGTCTGCAAGTTGAGGAGTAAGGTGTGTCCATGGCCAGAAATGAGGCTGAGGGCAGGACGCCACGAGGTTCATGCCAAAACCTGTAGTGGTGTGACTACCAAAGTGCAGAGCATTGACCAGGCTGGATGATATGAGTGAAAACTGACATTGCAACCCAGCAAGCCAGAGAGAAAAGCAGGGCAAAGCTGCAACAAATTAGACATTTTCTAGTGGGAATAAAGTGCTCTCTTGATTGTGGTGTGAATAAAGAACAGCAAAGGTCAGTGTGTCAAACACTGCACACATATCATGGACAATAATGATGCAGATGGTCAGATCTGGTCTTGGTGGGGAATGTGCAATTCTTGTTAAGACCACGAAATGGAAGGATTTAGGTTGGAGAGCATCAAAAACTGATCTTAGGAAATGAATTTCAAATTAATTTCAAAGTTCAGATAACACATTCAATCATTTCAGATTTACACACCAAGGTTGTGTTTGGGAATGGAGAAGATGAAGAGCTGGGAGTTCTTAGACTGGAAGGAAACTTGGCCTTTTAGTCTAATAAAGTGGAGACGTAGAAAGAGAAATGACTGTGTAGGAACCTGCATTCCTGTGCAACCAGAAGGTTAATGAAATAACAGAAAATATCAAAGGAGAGGAGGGTTCAGAACAGAGGGCATAATCTTGGTGTGTGTTTAAAAACACAGTATCCTTGTTTCATAGTGCTTGTTAGTAAGGAAGAGAATCAGGAAGAGAATTAATCTTGTAACCTCTCCACGTCTCAGCAGGACAATTGTCCTCTGTCAGGTGCAAACTCCTCCCCTCTGCCCCTGAAACACTGGGCTTGGTCCATGTGGTTTGTATTTATCTGCCACCTTAATATCTGTGCAAGTCTGAGTCATCTTGGACACCTTGGTCTGCCAAAGCCATAAAACATCTTTTTTTTTTAATCTATAAAAGAAAGGTTCAATTTTGCATGATGTGCCAGGAGAGTGATGATGTTTGACACTTTCAGTATTTTGAGTTCACACCTCGCCCTCTTTTGAGTTGTATCTGCCGAGGTAAAGGAAGGGTTTGCTCTTACAGAGAGTATTGTCTGTAGGACATGAGAGTCTCTATGATGCTGCTCAGAAAATTTGTGTATTTCTTTTCAGCTTTGTCTTCAGCAGGCAAAGAATCAGTTTCGTTTTGGGTATGATTATAAAAAGAAAGAATAAGGAATTAAACAATGAGAAGTAGTAGGATAAGGCCTGATAATGATGGGGAGTTGTATTACAGTTTCCTACCTTTTTTTTTTTGCTGTCTAGTGAAATGAAAGTGCAAGAATGAGAAGTGTGATAGTTACAGAAAGTAAATTAAATAAAACCAAACCCAAATTAGCTGGATCAGTGTGATTTAATATTTGAAGTACATGAGTTCTGTCTTTTCTGTTTGCACTCACCAGTGGTAATTAATTTAAAATACCTTGTTTTGAACATACTGGCATAATCTGGGAACATTACTTTACTTGTTTTAGTAATTTGCTCATTATTTCTATTTCTCTGTTACTGAATTGACTGTTGTCAGTGGTTTTGTGATCCTGGAGTCAGGTATGTGCTCAAGAAGAGAACATAAAGCTTTATAGTTCTGGTGGAGCAGAGTTGCCTGCTTATGAAGAGTGAATGGGTACCCCATACTGAACATGCTGTTTCAAGCTCATGTAACTATTTTATAGAGTCATACAATCACAGAATGGTGTGAGTTGGAGGGGACCTCAAAGATCCTCCAGTTCCAACTCCCTGCCATGGGCAGAGAACCACATAAGCACTGCATGTTGGTCTGTTACAAGATAATCAGAAATCTGAGAGACTAATTAAAGAGGATTTTCTCCTTTCCTTTCCTTTTCCTTTCCTTTTCCTTTCCTTTTCCTTTCCTTTTCCTTTCCTTTTCCTTTCCTTTTCCTTTCCTTTTCCTTTCCCTTTCCTTTCCTTTCCTTTCCTTTCCTTTCCTTTCCTTTCCTTTCCTTTCCTTTCCTTTCCTTTCCTTTCCTTTCCTTTCCTTTCCTTTCCTTTCCTTTTCCTCCCCTCTCCTTTTTTTCTTTTTCTGAATCTAGCAGAAAATCATCCCTGAAATGCAATTTTGGGAAGGAATATGTTGCATCCCAGGTCTTAGTGATTCAGTATGCTGCCAGAAGATAAGTAATTTTGAGCTTAGCTGGACAAACTTCAACGTTCTCAAACAGAAAGAGAATTGAACTTCTACTGTTAGAGCAAATTCTTCATCTCTCTGCCATTTAATGCTGTGTTTCATCTGAGCTGTCTTACTGTATTATGGTTGGTTTTATCGTGGATCTCTGAACCAGCAGCGTCCTCTTTGCATGATGGAACTTTAACTCTTCAGGAGATTCCCATTAGAACCCTGTTCCCTATTTGATAAGTACTCCATAAACAAAGTATGTATCGATACAGAATGCTGTGGAATAAACTGGCAGCCTCAAACACTGTAGTAATTAAAAGTCATGGCAAAAAGCAGTTCTGCAATCTTTGTGATGATCGGGCTTTTCTGTAAAAACTCTCATTAGATGAAGTTCAGAGCTCATTTTGAAAGCAGTTTGGTGATTCAGAACGTGATACCTGTTTGAGTTCACTGGGTTTTGTGCTGCCTGTGTGCTTATCCCTGGGTGCTGAGGTGCTAAATTCTGCAGTCTGGGTTCATCAGGTGTTGACCTGGAATATGTATTATGTCTGCCTTGTGTCAGTTCTGGGTGCATTAAGTAGCCATGTATGAGACCCAGAATTATAAAATTCCTCAGGGGTTCCCTTTTGCATCCTGCTCACCATCTCTCTCCCACTCTTTTGCCAGTTTAACCTCTATTTTTCTCTCACCCCTTCACCCTGAGCTGCTCCTCATCTCGGATGAACATATTTTGGAAGCAAAAGATTTTCCTTTTTCCAGCCCCCTCTTCCTTTTGGCAATATCTTGTTTAGACATTGGGAATAGCTGAAGGTTGGAGATTTCCTTACAGAGAATTCATTTTTGTGAAATTAATTGAAACAGCAATATGAAATGAATGTACCAGAAAACTTGCACTTTTTGTGTGGGCAGAGATAATGAGCAGATCATCCCACAGGGTCTTGTGTACATTTCTCTTCCGCTCTGTTGACGTGTTTTCTGAGCTAACTCTGCCTTATTCAATCTTTCAAGTACTGAATGTAAAAAACAAGCCCAACCCAACTCTGCATAACTTCACCTGATAAATAGAAATGCTGTACTTTTGCAGATGACAATATCTGTTCCTGTAGAGCAATCCTCTTAATGTCTTGTTCTGTGCTTTCAGTTCCTTTAATATTTGGGAATATTTTATATATTATCCATTGAAATTTCTCCCCCATTACTTTTCTAATTATTTATTAGTAGGCAGAACCTGGACTCAGGAACTATTAGAGGATAGTTCTGGCTTCTTACTCCTCCAGTCTTCCTAAGTAGTTTGAAAACAGAACTGGTGACTTTATGAGTAAGGCTACAGAATTATCCACAGCACTGACTGCATGGAGCCTGCACAGCCTCTCTGAGCAACCTGTGTCTAACCACCCTCATAGTAAAGAAAGGTTTACACTGTGTCTGGTTGGAATGTCCCAAATCTTGATTTGTGTCCTTTGCCACATCCTGGCACCACTGAGAAGAGCCTGGATCCTGCTTCTTTACTCCTTGTCCCCACCAAGTATTTGTGGATAAGATCCTCCTGAGTGTTCTTGGATGTTAGAAAGAGGTTCTTCCCCCAGAGAGTGTTTGGCCACTGAACAGGCTCCCCAGGGCAGTGGTCACAGCACCAAGCCTGACAAGAGCTCAAAAAGCATTTGGATGATGCTCTGAGGCACAGGGTGTGACTCTTGGGGATGGTCCTGTGCAGGGCTGAGGGTTGGACTCCATGATCCTCGTGGATCCCTTCCAACTTAGGATATTCTGTGATTCTCTGGGGTGAACAGTCCCAGGTCTCTCAGCCTCCCCTTGTATGACAAATGCTCTTACCCCTAATCATCTTCATGACCCTGGGCTGGACTTGTCTTTAGCTGAAAATGCTGTGTATTTAAAGGAGGGAGGACAAAACTGCATTTTTTTTTTCACGTAGTTTCCTTTTATTTGTGACCTTAAACTTTACTGTCAATGAAAAATCAGCAAGATGTTGGTTCTGGATACCAGATCAAACCTCATTCCTTTCTTTTCACCTCTTCATCTTGTTCTCTGGCAGTCCCCAATCTTCAAAGTATCATAGAATCCTGGAATGGTCTGGGTGGGAAGAGACCTTAAAGATCATCCAGTTCCAACCCCCTGCCATGGGCTGGGACACCTTCCACTATCCCAAGTTGCTCCAAGCCCCGTTGAAACTGGCCTTGGACACTTCCAGGGACGAAGCAGCCACAGCTTCTCTGAGCAGCCTGTTGCCAGGGCCTCACCACCCTCCCAATTAGGACTTTCTTCCTGAAATCTAGTCTAAATCTCTCCTTTTTTCTTATTCTGATTCTTTATTCTTCTTAGTTTGATCTACTAGTTGGAGTTACAGGTATTTTGTTTTAAAGAGATTTTAATTGGAATACAACTATGTCCTTATCCCAAATGTAATGGTAAACCATTTCAGAACTGTTTTCAGAAGTTACCAATATTTGAGTTAGAGTTTTCAATTTAGAAGAACATCTTGACTTGTGGAAATACTAGATAATTCTGTGTTTTCCCTAGAAGTAAATATTCTGTAGCTAGGTTGCCCTTCTCAATAAACAGTATTTATTTTAAGGTGGGTGGTTTTTTTCTGTTCTGACGTCTGGTACTGTTACATTCACCTCATCTGATGTTTGATGAAAGGAAGAAAGGAAATGGACATCTTGTAGAAAATGTTGTTTTCTGAGTTTCATTTAACAGTAAATCAATTCAGCTTACCTGTTTTTGTCCCCAATTAGAGTATCCTACAAGTATTCTGAAGAGCAGAATCATTTATGTCTATTACATCGAGAAAAATATTTGTAAATAAATTTGCATTCCAATGTTTCGTTAAGATATCCGCCCACATAAAGACACTCTATTTTTAATACAGGGTCAGCCATTTTACTTAGTAACATACTCAGTAAAGAAAAAAAGCAGATTTTGATCAGGCGTTATTTAGTGAGTGCTGCAGGCACTTCCTATTCTGAAATGTGGTGGAAAAATTTTGTTAATATACAGCAAAAAACCTGCATTCATTCATAGAATCACAGGATCATTAAGGTTGGAAAAGACCTGTAAGATCATCAGGTCCAACCATTAACCCAGCAGTGCCAAGTCCACCACTAAACCATGTCCCCACGTGCCACATCTACACATCTTTTGAAGACTTCCAGGGATGGTGATCCCACCACTCGCCTGGGCAGCCTCTTCAGTGCCTGGCCACCCTTCTACTTTGTTTCTTCACCTTCCAGCTAATTTATTTTACTACATCAATGTCTGACTGCATTGTTCCTTCCCAAAGATGTAACAGCCAAATTCACGTCATTAAGTTAATTCTTAAGGCATTTTGTAATTCCTCCAAGGAAATTATTAATTCATCCAGTTGAAGGGAAATTCTTAACACTGAGTTAAAAAGCTGCGTTAGCGGTCAGGACTTGTTTCAGGTCATATTACCCAAACTTAACAACTCTGAAACTGAAAATCAAATACAATTACTAAGGAAAGTAGTATTTCTTTGCATATCTTTAGGTAAAAATATGAAAGACCCTCAGGACATGATGGTGGCGAATCTGTTTTTAAAAGGGAGAATTGCTATTTAATGAAATGCTGAGCCCAGGGAACGCAGTCAAGGATAATCAGAGGCACTGATCACCTCTGACAAGGTGCAGTGTTTCTTACGGCTTTGCTTCAGCCCGTGACTTCTTCCTTCAGTAATCAAATACTTTCTGTGCCCATTTCTAAGGAAAGCATTCAGCCTTAAAAAAAGCATAATAAGAAAAAAAGCTATAGCTGCAGGGGATGGGAGAATGCTTGAAACATCAGATTTGAAATATTTAGATTCCTTAAATCAGACTCTCAAGTCAGAGGAGGGTTGGCTCAGTCCTTCATCCTTTACAAGCCAGATGAACAGCCAAGTCAATGCCAAATCATTGAAATCCCTAAATTGTTGTAACAGTGAATTCCTTTAGTGGTGCTCAGAGCACACTTATTGATGACTTTTTAGATTGTTTTTCAAGGTCTACAAAGAGGAACTCTCTATTTTGTGATACAGCATTCTACCAGGTGTAGATCTGCCACAGCCCCCCAAAAATGAGAAGAAATCCTCAAGGAAGTCTGAGCCCCAGTCACTACCACTACTCCCACTGTGTTTTCCTGCTCTGGGAAGCATGAAATCTGTTAAAGGAGCGCTTGGGCTGGGATGAGGCTGGTTTAGTTTCCATCAGGAGTGGGAAAGGAATCCTTTAGAAGATCAACATGGACAGGTTTTCTGATGTAGCAAGACAAACACTGCATGTGAGCTCTGCAGTCATGCTGGACTGCCCTAAAATGTTGCAAATTGCTGGTTTCTGCCTTAAAGCATCTCAAATACATTTACCCTTATTCTCCTTCAGTATGTTGTTAGCAAAGAGTGGAGAGGACATGCTCCAAAGTTTATTTTCAGTTAATAAGTTCAAATAAATACTCTCTGAACACCAGTAAAGTCGTTCACTGATGACAACTTCATGGATATAACTCAACATCAGTTGACACTGAAGAACTGTAAAGAAATGGCTGTGGAGCAGTGGCAACACCTCCACTTTTGTCAATAATGTTTTCCTATTGGAAGCCCTTTGTAGAGCTTCAGTTCTTTGTGTCTGCTCCTTCTGACCTTGGGGGTAAGCAGCTTAAAGGTATTTTTAGACCTTTTGTGAGTTTATTTATGTGACATTGACTTTTTTAAATTTGAAAAGCCAAGTAGCTTTTTATAGCAGTTGTTAAAGAGGCAGTGGTCATGGCTCAGTAGTTAAAATTGAATTCTACTTTGCACTTAAAAGCTGAGATTTATCCTCTTAAGCCTCATGCTGGCTTAATGATTCAGTGCAACTGTGTGTTTGCTGGGAAGTGGATTCTGGCTGCTTTGGTCTGGTTATGTGGTTTTCTGCCTTAAAAAACCCAGGTGTAGTTTGTACAGTGTATCATCTTTATGCTGTATTTGTAGATATCTCTGAAAAACAGTCCAATTTCAGGATAAAACCAAAACCCCAGATACTCCTCAAATAGCCAAAGGTTTGAACCAGCAACTTAAACAAAAAAATATAAGTTACCTTAACTATCTGCACATTAATCACTAAATTTAAAAAACATCCACAACTAAAACTTAGCCCAGAGACAGACTGGCATGTAAAATCCTGGCACAGAGGCAGTTTCACCACGCAATGACTTGCATTTTGTCTTCCTATTTTTTTTTCTTCCTGGATGGAATTGAGGAAAGCTTGTCTTGTAATCTCATAAAACAGCTCGCTTCTTCTGCACACATCATTTGATCAAAGTCTAGGATCTTCAGGTATTTTTCTGTTAATGAAAACTGGCTGTGGAAATAATGCTTTAGAGCAGTTACGTCAGTGCTCTTTGTGAGTTGGCTTTTGACGCATTTTGGTGTTGTTAAAATAAACACAGCTGGGTTTTTTTTTTGCTCTCTCAGTGATTGCCCCGTGTGTGCTTTCTAACAGGGACGTGTGTTTCCTTCTGCTTATCACCAAATACTTTACCCTCCCCTGTAGTCAATGAATTAATGCCCTTAAAATGGGTGGGTACCTGCTGAAGGAGACTTCACCCACCTGTGTAGTTCTTAGTCTGGCATTGCAGCTGCATTTTTCTATTTTCCTTGCTGTCCCTTCTAGAATATTGCCTTGCTTGTGTTCTGAGAGCTTGGATAAAGATTTGGATAGGTGGTTTTCAGCTGTGGATGTCAACCTCCAATATATTGGGCTTTAGGATCTCGCTCATCTCTGTTTCCACCTCTCAGTATCAATTTTCGATGTTTCATCCCAAAGCACATTAATTTTCTTTTCTTGGTTTCCTCCCTTCAAATGCAAACAGAGGAAGTTTCAGAATACCCAGCCTTGAGGAAGGTCATTGGTTTGTGCTCTGGTGTGAAGAGCAAAATCATCTTCGCTCCGGCCCTGCAGGTAATTACAGGGTGGGCTTGAGCAGACCTCAGTCAGGCTGCCTTTATCAGCCTCCACAGAAGGAAACAAATTGTCTTCCTCAGCTCTGGTGGTCCTTCTGGCCACGAGTGTTTCTGCCCCACTGCAGCCTCTGTCAGGTCACTGTCCTTCAGCAAGCCCCACTTTGCACAGTCACAGGGAAATCTCAGTGTTTGCCTTAAGATTCCACAGCACTAAAACTTTCAGGACTTCCCAGGAACATTTTGAAAAACCTTTTCTCAGAAACAATTACCTTAATAGACGTGTATAATCTCTCTGCATCCTTGAGATACCTGGAATGACTCCCATCCACACCAAGTTATTACCGACATGCCTGTTGTTACAGTCAGTGTGCTGAATGGAGGCAGACCTGGGTCATTACCATGTCACAGGTCAGTGCAATGGGCAGGTCCTGCAGCTTAGATACTGTTTTCTCAGAACTGAGAGAGACAAACCAGACTGCTAACAAGAAATCAAGTAGCTGAAGGAGCTGGAGAGCAGGGAGATGCAGTTCCTTGTGCTTAGTAAGTGCCTGTAAGGCTTGAAATAACGTTGCAAAAGCTGTCCTTAGTTCTCTGTCCCTTTAACTGAGCTCCAGCAAGGATCTTTAGCTTTACTAGGGGATTTTCAAGGCCCCTCACCTGCTTTGGCTGCAGTTGTTGATTCACAGCAGCAATGGTCCTCCTTGTCATCATGTGTCCTTACCTCAGTTCAATGGGTGTTGAAACACCTGTGTAGACAGCACAAAATATCTTGAAGTAAATCCCACTGTTAAGTCCCTTGCTAGTGAGAATAACCACTTTGCCCACCAGTTTTTCTCCATCCTTTTCAGGAACATTCCTTATGGAAGCCTGCTTAGAAACACTATTAAGTGTCCTCCCCACAAGGTTTCCTCTCATTTCAGAAGAATGGAGCTTTACAGCAGGTCTTTTTTGGTAACAAGGAGAAGAAAAGGACAGAGGCTTATTCTGAATTTCAGAAAATTGTGATTGTGGTTCAAGTTAAATACTGTAACTGTGGTTGAAATAGAATTCTATCGCTTCACGAGGAAAACTGATTTGTATCTATCCATCTTCTGGGTGTGTGTGGTTTTCATATTTTGCATGTTCTTGTGTAAATAGAATCAGTTTTTCATAGGTCAAGAGCCCTGTCTATACCAGGACGTGTCATTTGGGTTCCCTGCAGCTCTAAGGCTGTACCTGAAGGTCTCTGCACCAGTGGACACGGGCACTTTAGGTTAAAGTGGAGTTATTTTTGATCATTACTTCAGACAGGTACAAAGATTTCTACAGATGATTGTGCAGCTGTTTCACTTGCTGGAGTTAATTTGAGCCCTGCTTTCTGTTTGATGGCAAGACATGGGCAGCACCTGCAAAAAGGATTCACCTGCACCCCTTACCCTGGTGTGGTTTTTCCCAGGTTAGGAGACAAGATCTCTGCTGCCTGAGAGCATTGGAGCTCTGGGCTCTGTCGTGCTGCAGGTCCTGCTTGGTGCTCCTAGGGCTGTATCATATGTAGTCATTAAACCAGTGTAGAGTCGTTTCTGGCTTCCAGACAAAACTGGCAACATGCAAAATAGTGTCCTTAACTTGGTTCTCAGTCCTGAACACACCTGGAATTTAATTTGTGTTGGATACCAACCAGAGACTGGACCAGCTGTGGGTGCCACACTGGCTCGGATCTGATGTGTTGCTAATTGTCTTGTCTGTGTCCCTGATTCCTGGTTGTGACTAATGATGGTCTGACTGAAAATACCTTCAGGAAGAACTGTCAAAGCTGCTGCAGTAAATACATTCATATTATCATAAGTGAGGTTCCAACAGCTGCTTGATCTTTGGGTTTATGAAATTGCCCTGAAGTTCAGATGGGAAGTACATGGTCTGGAAGCCTCTCTGCACTGAACTGAGTGGTGCATTTACCCCACATGAGCTACACATATTTCACTGACAGCAGGAGAAGATGCAACTTGTCTCTTATTGGCGGCCAGAGAATAATTCAACACCCAGGTTGATGAGGTTGATGGAGTTGATTACAAACCATTAAAGACCTTCAATTTTAAAACTTTTCCCTTTATCAGTCTCATTTTTTATGTTGAATTCAGCTTGGACATTAAGAGAAGCTGGAGGGCATGAGGGAAGAACACTCTCCTTTTGTGGGTCATTTTCCAGCATCACGTGGATGGGTTGTGGCTCGAGTGAGGTGCTCAGTGAGGTGTCAGGGCTGAGGCTGAAAAGGCAGTTTGTATCATACAGGTGAGTGTGAGCAATACATGAGCACTCAAGTGGACACAGGCATCTTAAAAGAACATTTTTGGTAAATAACCTTCCTTTTCCATATTTATACATATTAAAAACTGGTTAGCTGTTGGAGTGCAAGAGTCTGATACAGGGGTGCATTGGGCTGTGTATTATCTGCAGAAGCTTTAACTGAGTTTTAGTTGTTTGGCTAAAATAAATTTGATTTGGTGTAACTGTTTTAAAGAATATAAGTGTGTATTAAACAAAGTATTATTATTCCTCAAGTTAACTCTGTTTAAGCAATGAGCATTTATGGGCAGGGCTAAAGTGTTGTCTAAGGATTTGTCTGTATTTCTGAAAAAGCTTTTGTGTTGCAAGAAATAATTTTAATTATTAATAGAACAGAGATTGAGAATAGATGATTTCTTATCTGTAATAAAAAGGGTACATCAAAACACAAGATGTTTTTGTACCTTCAGATCAGGAAATCTACATCTCTCCTAAAGCTGTCACAAGAGAAAGTAATTTATTTTTCTAGAAAGCCTTAGAACAACAAAAATCATGAAACAAAGAAAATTTTCACCCCTAAGAAGAGGAACTGCCTTATGAAGTGTACTGAACTTTGGAAGAAATGTGAATAAAAGAATGCAGTGACTTTGGTAGGTTTAGTAAATATTTCATCATTATTAATTCCATGCGCTTGCAAATCTTTAGGGTTTGGTGTTATTTTTTCCCCCTCTTACATATTTGATACCCATTATTGTTACAAGCGTTGTCTTTTTAGCTGCTTGATCAGACTTTGCTGTTTTGGATCCTGACATGAATGTAACAACTGTTTCATTTTCCCCCCTGAATTCAGTTTAGATTTAGTCCTAGGCATTACACTCTATATTGTATATTATTTATTATCCACTGGAGGGAAAAGCAAAGTATGCATGTAAGATGAAATGAAAGGTGAACACTGAGAAATTTAGAAACATTATTTTAAAGGTAGAAGAGCATATGCATCATGATGGAAGCAGTGAACTAATCCTGTTTTTCATTTGAATTTGTACTTGTTAAATAGTAAATTTGGGAAGTGAAGTTTTTAATAAGTCATTGAAATGTTTTTTTAAACATCCATAATGATAATAAATAAAATACTAGGCTGTGCTTTGTTCTGTAAACAACATTCTAACCTGCTTCTTATTAGTGTATTCTGTTTTACTCATGAGCAGCCCATCTCACCCTGCAGCAGCACTGCCATGCCCAGCAGTGCCAGGCACAGGAGATCCATCACACTTGACCAATATGTCCTTTTTCCCCCCTGATATATCGGTGGAAAGCATATCTTTAGATGGGCATTGCTAGCAGTTTATTTCAGCTGTCACATGTTTTCCTTCTGAACACACAGGGACTTGAGTAGGATGGGATTTCAGAATATCCAGAATCACAACCTGTTTAATATGAAATAGAGAATTATAGGAGAGTAAGTTATGGAGTGATTAGTGAGTGCTGATAAAATGGTGACAACAGGCAATAAATACATATACTTAGGCTTTAATCAAGGAATTCAAATCTAAATGAGGAATATTTTCATGTCAGTACTCATTGTTTGTTTCCCAGGCTGCTCCATGTGGGTTCAGATCAGCTTCTTTCTTGTGCTCTCTCTTGTGTTTTGATGTTAGGTCTCCTTTTCTGGAAGAAGCTGCTGGCTGTAATTTTGGAGGAGAGCTTCCTGTCATTTATCTGGCATTATCTCGGGGCTGTGCAGGCTGGACTCCTGCACAGTGATGTTTGCAAGCACAGGGTGACATTAGACAGTTGGTTATGTCTGTACTCCTTGTCCTGGAAACAGGCTCACCAAAACAAGCCCTGCTTTTTGTCTTTCGTGTGGCCTCTTGCTGTTCTCAGTGCTGCTGTCAGCTGCACTAACCCACTTATATTTGATCCCTTATGCACAGGAACTGATTAATACAAATAATTAACATTTTAAAATATCAATAATCTTCAAATGCTGTTTGTTCTTTTGATAAACTGGTTAATTGTTTCTCCCAAGGCAATTTAAGCCATGTGGTTTTGGTTTTTTTTATATCTTCTGCATTTCCATGATAGTCAATTGAGAAAGCAAATCACTTTATTTCCTTTCCAAGTCTCTATTATTTTTGTGTACATGTATGAAAGAAACAATAAGGTGATATTTCCAATATTGAAATAATGATGATGGTTTGACCAGGTTTTTTAAGCTGGCTTGGCAAGTGTATTCCAATAGGATAGGAACCTCCTTGAGACAGAAGGTCCCAGATTTGCTATTGAAATGGTATTGCCTGAAGCAATATAACATAAAAAGAGGTTGGTAAAAAGTGAGGTATTGGGAGCACACTGGTTTGGCTTAGGGTTCACAGGTTGTGCCGGGTTTGTGAGGCCGTTTGCCCCACTTGGTTGCTGAACAATTGCAGAATTAACTTAGTTCCAAAACGCAATTTGTGCTTAGAGCTGTTAATCCACTTTTGATATCCTGATTTTGAGCTCAATGAACAATTATTAGTTTAACTGACTCATTCTCCAAGTGGGGTGAAGACGCCTTTACTTTATAACTGGTTTAGGCAATTTTCAGGACACAAAAGTGTGGAAAAGCACCATGGGAAGAGGTTTCTTTTCCTCCTCCTCTGGCCTCATAGCCCAGGAGAGTGCCTTGTACCTGCCTTTTGGAGTCTGTCTCCATCCCAGCCTGGGTTCCAGCTCCAGGGGCTGGACCAGAGTGCCCTGGCCCAAGGATGGGGCTCGGCCGAGCTGTGCCACAACGAGCAGTATTTTGCCTCAGTGCTGAGAATGGCAAGAGCTGAAGAGCCCAAAACCTTGTAAATCAGAGTTGTTTGCACTGCATTTTTTTTGCTCCCCCACTGCATTATTCTTTTTGATGATGTTTGTGATTACAAGCCCAAATCATCCCTAGTTATGACACTCCTGTGTTCTGTGAGAGGGCTTGGATTACTGTAAGGGAAGAGTCACACTTGAAAAAGCATGTGTAGGTGCCCATCTGAAGGATATTACAGCTTAAATAAAAAGAAGAAAACTACTGTTTTATGACTTTGTACTCAATTATGCATCATTTAGAGTCTTGTGCATTTAGGAGGGAATGCTGCTGTTTAGCCCATTTCTTACCACCTGGAAGTAACTTGATTTTACAATTAAGAGAAATGCTCTTTTTAGTAATATCAAGACTCTTAATCTACTATTTTAGTGACATGTCATACAATGTGTCATGTGCTGATTAAAGTCAAGTTTTGTCCTTTTTGGGAATGATTCTAATGTAGTCTAGTCAAAGAATTTAATTTAATTACATGTGTAATACAACTTTCTGCCTTTTACTTAATTGGTCTCGCCTACGTTGTTTCTGCCTATTAGATGATAATTTAGCAATTTCCAATTTGTATGTCCCTGAGGGAGGCTCAATGGGAATAAATGGGAGTAAAAAAAGCTCTGCAGCTTTATTCCTCGATTTACTGCCTGATGGCATCTCTTTTGTAGCTGTATGGAAGAAGAGAAATGGAGAATAGTAAGCAATAAAAAAGACAATCTTTTGTATAAAAAGCTTAGTTTCAGAACAAAGCAGTTTGTGTAATCTTTGCTTAGTATTTTTACAGTATTATTTGCTTAGCATAGGAAATATAAACCCAATTTTAATAATATGTGCTGCTAGTTTTATTATTAACCCTTTAATTCATTTCTACTTGTATAATTGAGTAACTCAGAGCAAATTAGTGAATCAGAACCAAGGCGAATTCTCAGCTGTGGACAGGGAGGTTTATAAAACTGCTACACAATTTTGAGGTACAAGTTGCCTGGTAGTAGTAGCCTGTCATTTTGAGATAATCTCGAATTTCTACGTTAAATTGTTCTTCCTACATGGAAAAGAATAAAGAATTGTGGATGTTTTTTTAACTGTCATGTCTCAAAACTCTGTGTGTTGAGAACTGTGCCCCTCTGTGTGTTTGTGGTGGTTTAACTTCTTTGCAGAAACTGATGGCATGAAATGGTTTTAAGAAAAGAACATGTTGGTGATCTATATAAAAGTGAATTTCAACTCTTTCATTAGCTGGAAGTGAAAATAGGATGGTTCCCCCACCCCCACACCACCCCAAAGTCTGATTCCCAAACTGGGATCAGTTTGAAATGGGTACCTAAATGTAGATATGCCTGGGTTTTTTATAGTCAGAAAAATCTAGTCAATGAGTGGAAAGTATATGAAATTTTCACAAAGGAGATCTCAAATCATTGTTTTCTATTCTGGTATCTTTGAATTTTACCTTCCAGTTTCCCTTTTTTTAAAAAGTAGAATTGTCTTACAGAAGCTTAGATCCCAGCAACTTCTGGGCTTTTATTGTCTCTCTATAAGGGAATACTACAAAGAAACAGAGGCTCACAGAATTCTGATTGAAAATTTGTTTTAATTCATAACATTTAGATTTAGGTGAATGAAATGAATTGGTAAATTTCTGTGTTAAAACGAAATGCTGAAACCCCATCTTCAACATTTGTGCGTTTTAAATACCAAGTTAATGTTTTACTTGAGATAATTCCTTCTCGGTTTTTGAAGCACTAAAAAGATTAATCTAAAAATAAATGTTTTTAAAGCTAGACATTTTTAGAGCATTATTTCAAGCAGACAGCAGTGAAATGCTTAAATGAAAAATTATATCACTCCTGATGAGTGTGTTCCTCATTTTAGGGAGAATACTTTCTCTTAAAAATCATGAAACTTCTGGGGAAGTTTAGAACAGACTTCCAATGATATCTTCAGGGTAATCTTTTAATTGCAAGGTTGTATTTTGGGGTTTTTGGTTTAAATTGTTCCTCACCTGGGGGCTTTGTGCTTGCCATGATAACGAAGGGTGCTCAGGGAAGTCTGTCTGTAAAACCAAGGTGTCCTTCTGTCACACGCCGGTGGTTGATTGCTCATGACTTGTAGTATTTATAATGCCCCTTCCCTCACTTTCTCCAAATGTCCTGGAGAAATCCATTCTCATGTAAGAGACTTGTGTATATGAAGTTGATAAGAAATGTTGTTTTATTGGTGGCACCAAAACTCCTCCTTTTACCTCTGAATTCCTTCATGCAGCTGCACATTCTGCGACAGCTCCCCAAGTGTGGCTTTGCTCACAAGTGAAGTTTTCCTTTCTAAAATTCAGACTGCTGTGTTCAAGCTGTTTCTGAAGCACAGGAAACAGGAGTAAAAATCCCTTTGATCCCATTTGACCTTAATGGGTTTGTTTAATTTGCTTTAGTTCTTTGAGGGTGGTTGTATCACTGCCTGGACATCAGGCTGTGCCATCAGGGCTGTGCCATCCATTGTCCATATATAATGTGTGGTCTGCACCACCCTAACTGGCTGAGGAAGCAGCTGCTCCAAAACATGCATCATTGCATCATAATAATCAAATAAATACTGAATTTCTAGCTGTAGTGTCAGATCTGAGCCTGATGGCTATTCGGCTTCACTGCCCTTCCCCGTGGGAGCTCAAGGACATGGCTCACTGAAGGTGAGGGCACTTGGCAGGCCAGTTATTTGGTAGGATGTGGTGATTTCCAAATGGGGAATTTGGGCTAAAATAACAAAGTGTTTTAGAGCTGGGCTCATTTTCTGATGTACAAGTAAAGCACATCAGACAACTAACACAGCACAGGGATACATGGGGCTGAGTGTGCAAAGGTAAATCAATATAAACATGATGAGATGAAAGTGAAGAGAATCCCAGCTCTGCATTTGGCTGAAGTTGGAGCAAGGGCTGCCAAAACCTCAGTGTAATAAGCAACAGAAGCTGCAGAAGAAACACCTTGGTTTATTAACCATTATTTCCTTCAGTTTATAACTATCACCCCTTGTTCTATCACTACAAGTCCTGCTAAAAAATTTGCACCCATCTTTCTTAGAAGCCTCTTTCAAATTTCAAGAGGTTGCTGTGAGGTCTCCCAAGAGTATTTTCTTCTCCAGGATGAAAAATCCCAACTACTTTATTTTCTGAAAATACCTTTTTTTCTGAGAGTGCTTCTGAATACACTTACAGGTGTTATTGTTGGAGGAAGCATTAAATAAACTTCTCAAACCACAGTGTTTTTGGGAAAAAAAGATTGTTTAGGTGAACCTGTGTGCACATGAGTGAGATATATAGAGTAATTTCTATTAACAGAGCTGGGCAGTTGACTACTATGGAACCTTATTCCTTCTCAGGTGGCACACACTCACTGTGAGCTAAGATTTAGGGGGCATGATTAAAGCTTCTTGTGCCCCCACTCCTGTTTGTGAACATTATTCCTGGCACTAGTTAAAAAATAACTTCTGTAGGTCAGACCTCGGGGGCCACTTTGGTTTGGTAGGTGATGTTCACCGTTGTTCTGGTGCTTTGGTTCCCTAAAGTGATGATGTTCTGACTGTTCCCCAGCTTTGTTCTTTGGCAGAGTCCAGATTTCCTCGTTAAGTATGGCATCACTCACAAAACTTGCTTCTGGGACTTGAGAATCTGCTCTGGAATGTCTGTAACTCTATATATGAGAAGTATTAGTGTGTCTGTGGCAAAATAAACATTTTAAAGTCAGTAGACTGAGTTAAATTGAATACAAAACTCTTAAAGGCACTACCCAGGGAGTGCTCTGAACAGCTATTGTTTCTTCAAGAAATCCAGCAATGTGAAGGTCAAGGGTGTGATAGAATTATACAGGTTATATTGGGGAAAAGTGACTTGGAATAGACTTTGGTTATCACAGTGAGTCATCTTGAGGTGAACTTCCAGTGCAGTGCTCTGGGAAAAGGGCAAATGCTGCCTTTGTATGTAAAAGGAGAAGACAAGCAAGGAGCTGCTAAATTAATAATTCATTACGAATGTAAAATCTAATTGTATCTTGAAGTGGCAGTCCGTGGTGAAATGTGTGCCCCTGCACACTGAGTGTTCATGCTTCTACCCAGGAAGTGTTTGAATCACTTCCTTTATGAAAACCTTGCATTTCTCTGTTGCTGTATCTAAAGGTCCATATCTCTGCATCTTCCCTTGAGTCATCACTGAGATGGACTCCACATGTGGTTTTGCATCCTGAGTTTGGTTTTGAGTAGGATCTCAGCACCTTCTCTGAAGTTAACCTTTCAGGTGTGTACAGTGTCACAGTCGTACTCCTTTAAAAGAGGAACATTGCCATCACTTTCATGTTTTATTGGGGCTTTTAAAGCTTTTTTTCTTAGGAGAAAGTGAATTGATGCTCCAGGTTGGTCACATGCAGGAGGCTGAGTGTCTTGAGGTCCTTCACACACCCAACTCCACCCCATTTGTACCACCCTACGGGGCCCGTGCTGTGCAAGGATCTGGTGGGGATTCCTGCCCACACTGCTCCTGTCCAGTGCTTTGGTTTCTTTGGGGTGTTCTGGAAGCAGACACTTGGTGTCTCTGTCCCGTGTTCCTTAATGCTCAGCGTGTCCGAGTCAGAGCAAAGGTGAGGGTTGCAGCAGGTGAGCTCCTGGTTCCTCCACTGGAGACTGACTGGAAAAGATGTTCTGAACAGAGTTGCTTCCCTTATATAACTCTGGTTTTCCTTTTTATATTTTGGGGTCTCAGCCTTTTCCTGAGAAGACTGAGACAGCTGGAGCAATAACTAGGCATGACTGTAGAACTGAGGTTTTTTGGTCTTGTTTGTTGTATCTGGCACAAAATTCCGTGTTTTTAATTTGCATATGTTTTCTTTGGAGCTTTTGGCCATATAAGGGCAATACTGAATTATACAAATGTGCAACTGAATACAAACATATATATTTTGACATTAGTTTCTCTGATTATTGCTTTTGCACTGAGGGAGAGGTGAGAGGTACAGTATGGAATTATTTTGGATAATGAGAAGATTGCAATCCTTGCATGGTTCAGCTGGGATAAAGGGAGGATATTTAACTCAGTCTTCAACTATTACCATACTTAGACTCTTCCAAATTTCCTAATGGTGTGAAAGACTATTGATTAATGCTCTCTTATGCCCCCTGTGGAAATTGGTGTGTTTATAGAGTAGGCTATTACCATTATTATTATTTTAAATTTCTGACTTCGTTAAGGAACGAACAGTTCTGCTGCATGGTGATTGCCGTATGAGTCCGAATTATTGAAATGGGCCAGTGAAAAAAGAGGCAAGGAGAAGTTAATTGTTAATCCTCTTCCTTTCCAGTTTATGGTTTTCAGATTTGGAGCTAGGAATGTAAAAGCTATATTCTCAGCACGCACAGTATAATCACATTAAACAGAAGATTTACGTAGCTAACTATCTCTTAACACAGCTCAATTTTCAAATATTCCATTAGATCCAGTGGAACTATTCTTTCCTGGTTTAACTTTTTCTCCTCTGAAGTGCTGTGGATCAGATAAGTATAAGCTGTTGAATATTGCAGACTTCAGCACTATAGTTTGACTTTTATCTCCTCTTCAATTATTTTAAATAAATAATTAAGTTCTAAATGCAAATTTTTAAATTTAATTGACCTTTCTTGAGATTAATGGAAAAATTTATCTTTTGCTCTGCATAGTTCAGATATTAAAGTCATCGTTTTTCTTTCTGCAGTCAGTTCTGGGCCAGGAGGAGAGATTGTTACTTATGGGTTGCTTGAGCTACTGAATTTTGCAGTTGTATTTTATAGGAGTGAATGAAATATAGATTGTACTCCTAAAGTTGTGAAACAATTAGATGTAAACACAAGGTATATGTTGATTTGCATAACTTTACGCTCTCATTTTCAGCTAATGGTACATGTGTATTCATCTCACAAGAGATTTCATTCTTGAGGTCCCTCTTTAATATAAAGTATTACATAGTGGGGTGTCACTTCCAGTTTTATATCAGCTGCAGGACTTGTATTTAGGGTGGAATTAACATGCACCTGAAACATGATATTATAAAAATGGTATTACTGAGACTGCATAGTGGATTTGGGCAAAGTTTTTTTCCTTTATATATATTTCTTTTTCCTCTTGCAAGTGAGAACAAGAATATCATCCTCACTTCAAGCTTTTCCTGAAGTTTAAAATAATTCACTATGCTCCTCATACACATTTTACACAAATAGTAGCAACATGGTCCGGCTCTGTGTCCCTTCTGTCTACTTTATATGAGAAAGAAAGAACAGGAGAAATAATACTGAATAAAGTCTCCAACTGCCTCCTGTCAGCTTCATTATGGAAGCAGCTTGCAAACTCATCCATGGATGATAGTATTTAAATAGGTAGTTAGCCATGAGGAAGAGGTTTTGAGTTCCTGTCATATTGTTTCTTCCTAAGGGTAATTGAATATCTCTATATTTTATTCTTCTAAGCTAAGCAGCAGTATTTTATTCACTTAACGAAAAATGAAATCTAGTTATGTTGCTTTTCTTTTAATATCATGCCTGCTTTTAACCTTGTTTAATTTGGAGAGTATCACATAATTAATTTCACTTTATAGATTCATGCTCTCCTAAGAGATGGGGGCATGGAACTGGCTGAGATGCGTCACTGGAGGATGGGCTGTGCCTGGGACCTGCCCGCTGTCCTGCCAGGAGCAAGGGCAGGAGTTTAGAGCACCCCCAGCAATACTCCCTTACTGAATTTTTCACCTCTTAATTTCCTCTGCCAGTTGCCACCTCTGTGGAACTCTGTGATGCTGGATTTTAACTGGCACTGCTTTAGAAAGAGGGATGTGCGAGGCACTGGCTCAGGAGTTGTGATGCTGTTTGCAGGAAGTTGTTTTTCTCCATACGAAGGCCTTTCTGCTGAGCGTTTTGTTGCCAGGACAGGGGAAGATTTCCTGTAAAGCTGAAACTCATTTGAGGAGAAGTGGTGAAATGGGCTGTCTGGTGCCTCTAGTAATTCTGCACTGGTGCTTTAACAGAACTTCAGACAGCTGTCATTGAGATGTCGGCTGCACCAGCGGAAGGTTTGTCATGTTTTTCCCCTGTAAGTCATCCTGACAGATGACGTGGGATGATACTGTGCAGACATATCATCAGCACTGCTGAGGAGCTGACCTTTTCCTCTTCATTCACTTAATTTGTATTTGAATAATTTGCATCCCTGTAACGCTGCTCCGTTGTCTGAGTCGCTGTCACAACGGCTTGGGCTCGTTTCGTGACAAAACCCAGTAGTTTCAAAACACTATTGTTTCATTATTCACGAAGACTGTTGTTACTTTATCCCTCCTCCTGCACAGGCAAGGTTGGCCAGAGAGAAACAAAACCCGTTTTGCATTTGCAGGATTGGATGTTTAATATTTTTTTGCATAATGCAGTGTTTTTGTACAAATATCTCATGATTTATTGAAAGCTCATCTAGTAGGAAATTTGGATAGCTCCCCATGAGGCAAAAGAAGTTAAAATGGAATTCTAGTCTCTTTTCCTGGGGCGAATATATGTTTAAACTTTCAAGTTTTAAGATCTTTTCTGCTTTCCCTGATATGTAATTACTGTGAAGGGCAAGGTACAGGTGCCCTTGCACAACGTGAGCCATCATTATCCTGGCTGTTTGCAATGAACCAAATGCCTTTTTCAAGCTGAATTCTCTATTTTTGCCTCTTCCTGTATAGATTCCATAGATTCTTGTATATCACAACAAACAAGGACAAATTTTGGGAGAAAAGAAGTGCAGAGAACTCTTGACAAGAAACTGGTTGTAAATTAACTGCAGAAGACAAAAGCAGAGGACGATTTTTATGGCTAAAATACATTTTGGTCTCATTTTTCTGATGCACAGCCCAGGCACAAAGCTGGGCAATGTTCGAGAGGTTGTCTTTCCCTGCCTTCTGCTTCTTTTAGGATGATTTCCATGTGACCTCTACAGATCACATCAAAATTTTTTTAAAAAAATTTTAGTTGGTGATTTTAACCCAATGTCCACCTTACCCATTTTCTCATTCAGTCAGCTAGTTTGGGGAATGGTTTGTCCATCTGTTAACACCTCACTGGCGAAAGGCATCTTCGGAGATGGGAGAAATCTTCACATTCACAACAAAGTGAAGGAGCTGTGTTTGAGTAGGGGTGCATTTGTAAGGATGAGTGACTGATTTAGGTTATGGTATTTATTTTTTGTTTCGATTTTTGTGCAAAGCCTTCCAATTTACTACACGTTCCACAGGCTGAGGAATAAACACCGAAGCAACATTACTGATAAAAAATGCAGACACAAAACTTGATACAAATATTTTTAGCACAAGAGGAAGCAGAATGCTGATGATAAAAGGCAGATATGTTTAAGAAAAAGAGCCAGATTTAATTTTGTTGTGCTTTTCTTTGAGCACTTCAATAGTCTTGAAACATTATATTTTATCTCTGTTTATTGCTTTCATATATTCTACCTACAGCTGTGTTCATCATACTGTTTCGTGTGATATTTTTCTCTCTCTAGTTGCCTTTTACTCAGACTTTTCACTTTCTAGCTGGCAAGTGTGTTGTTGGGGGTGTTTTTGTAGCTTCTCATGTGACATGAGGTGTCACTGTGCTAAATACAGTTTACACAGTATAAATAAAAGCATGGTTAGAAGATCTGAAAACTTAGCAGAGGTTCTGAGTACAAGGAGCCCTGTTTACTAAAGTTTCCCATAACTTGGAGCTTAATAAAAGGTATTTCAAACAAAGATGCCCATTGAACTGTTGTTAAGAGTAATCTTTGCTGTGTTCCTGAAGCTGATGTGGATTTATTGTAGGCTGTTGGGGTAAAAAGTGCTTACATTCATATTTAATTTCCAGAAAAAAATTACCATATTGCGAGTAACGAGGCTTTAACAGAGGAATACAATCTGAATGTCTGCAGTTAGATATTTTTAGACAGGAATATTTTTCTGAAATATCAATCACTTAGAAAAGTGTGACACAATAATTAGATGGGAGCTGTTTTCCAGGTTCCCTGGGAGATGGATTCTAAATATTTTTGACTGTCCAGAAACTAAGAAAATTTGTTAAAATATGACCACAGCAACTGACTATTTCTGTGTGAATTTAAGCAGTACTGTGTATATAATAGAAATTGAGTGCTGGGTTTGCATCTGCTCTTGTACCACAGAGTGATGAAATGATCTTGGAAGCAAAGACAGAAGTGGTTCTGTAATGCTCCAGTTGTGCCTTCCACATGCACTGCCCACGCAAAATTCACAGAACCCAGCATGCATTTCCTGCATCAGATCATATTTCAATGGCAGTAAGAAGTGATGTTGTTAGTCACAGAATCAGCTAGGCTGGAAAAGACCTCTGAGATCATTGAGTCCACCCTCTGACCCAACACCACCTTGTCAACTAGCCCATGGCACTGAGTGCCATGTCCAGTCTCTTCTTAAACAGCTCCAGGGACGGTGACTCCACCACCTCCCTGGGCAGCCCCTTCCAGTGCCCAGTCACTCTTTCTGTAAAGAACTTCCTAAGGTCCAACCTAACCCCCCACCCTGGCACAGCTTGTGCCCTCTTGTCCTACTGCTGGTTGCCTTGGATAAGAGACCAACCCCACCTGGCTACAGCTCCTGTCAGGGAGTTGTGCAGAGCAATAATGTCTCTCCTGAGCCTCTTTTTTCCCAGGCTGAACGACCCCAGCTCCTTCAGCCCCTCCTCACAGGACTTGTGCTCCAGTCCCTTCACCAGCCTTGTTGCCCTTCTCTGGACCCGCTCCAACCCCTCAGTGTCCTTCCGAAAATGAAGGGCCCAGAACTGGACACAACACAGGAGATGTGGCCTCACCAGTGCTAAGTACAGGGGCAGAATCCCTTCCCTGCTCCCACTGGCCATGCTATTCCTGATCCAGGCCAGGATGCCATTGGCTTTCTTGTCCACCTGGGCACACCTGGCTCATGTCCAGCTGCTGTCCATCAGCACCCCCAGGTCCCTTTCTGCCTGGCCCTGTCCAGCCACTCTGTCCCCAACCTGTGGTGCTGCAGGGGGTTGTTGTGGCCAAAGTGCAGGATCTGGCACTTGGTCTTGTTAAACCCCATCCTGTTGGATTTGGCCCATCTCTCCAGCCTGTCCAGGTCCCCCTGCAGAGCCCTCCCGCCCTCCAGCAGATGGACACTCTCCTCAACTTGGCATCGTCTGCAAATTTGCTGATGGTAGATCAGGTCTGATGTTTTCTTCAGAACCCACTCCTTAGGTTGTATCTGGGTGTTTTTCATTACATTCTTTATTTCTGGCTTGTTTCCAGCAGTTACTGGGACCCACTTTTGCACTTCTTATTTAGCTTTTTAATATGCCCAGCACTTGATGGACTTTGCATGCAAATGAAGAACTACTAATGATTTCTTGCTATAGAAAAAAAGCCAAACCAGAACCCTCCCTTGGAGAGGAACAGATTAATTCCTGTGCCTTTTAGATGTAAAGATGAGCAAAGATGCAGGCTGCAGAAGAGGTAGCTTAGAGACCTTTGCCTCAGTGCTGCGTTTGTACCTTTTAGTCATAGAATCATGGAATAGTTTGGGTTGGAAGGACTTTAAAGATCATCCAGTTTCAAAATCCCTGCCATGGGCAGGGACACCTTCCACTAAAATGGTGAAGGTGGTCTTGGAGCATCAGAAGCTTCTCCTCAGGGTTCAGTTTTTGCTCAGTGTTGAGAGGCCTGTTTGAATTTGTCTTCCCTCTGTAAACTTCACAAGCTCTGTATTAATCCTTGTGCTTGTAATTGCCATTTGTCTTCACCCAGTTTCTTTTAAGGTCAAGATTCTCTTAAATTAATGCTAATTGTGGAAAATCTCTTCTGGTCTGGGGGGGATTTCAAAGCTCTTTTTTGCTGACCTTTGTTACTGGTGTTTTCCTTTTGGCAACATTTATGGAATATGTTTCCCTTTTTAAAAGTAGGAACACATAAAAGAATAGTAATCCTGTGGTTTTGTGAAATGCCCTTCTCAGACCCCTCTTACTTTGTAGTTACGTTTTATCATGAATGGTTTTCAAAGCTGTTGCTTGGTCTTTTTTTTTTAAGTGCAAAGTCATCTCAAGAGCAATATATTTCAATTCTTGCCTAATTATTTTTCTATTTCAGACGATTCAGGAAATTAAAGCTGTTTTGGCAGCACAGTATATTAGATCTACTATAACCACATTTCATGTGATGTGAGCTGGTCTAAATTCCCTTTTATATTAGATTAGTGATTCTAATTTAACATACAAGTATTTAGTATGCATTATAGTGTACTATATTTAATTTAATTTGCTTTTATGCCTTACCGTACATTTAATAAAGCAATTATTTAACCATTTGCTACCAATGAATTGTCCAGTTTGAAATTAATATTGTCTGTAATTCATGAAGGTACAGTAAGCAAGATGGAAGTATTCTGTTAAAGAGAAGTCAAGGGCCACATTCAGGCCCTCGTACTGTGGTTATTTTGTCTTTCCTTCCTGAATTTTGGAAGGAAAATTGAGGACACTGGCTTGTAAAACCAATGAATTTCTGTGTTGCAGTTCACTTTAGGAGACACTTTCATATACAATATTTTGCTTCCCTTTTATATGGGTTGATATTAATAAACAACTTTAAATAGTATATTCATCAGAATTTGGCCCAGTCTTGTTGCTTTTTCAGCAAGACTTCATCACACCAGGAGCTTTTACACCCCAGGAGTGAAGGCAGGAGAGTTCTAGAGAACCACAGTAAGGTCACCTGGTTGCAACTACAAAATGTATGTCTTGTGCACCTCTCAGAGGCATGCAGATGTTGATTCGTGGTTTGTAAAACATTTTACCATCATCAATAGGCTTAGACTTCTGTTTCCGGTGGTATAAATCATATGGCTTGTATGTCATCAATATATGGGTGCCACTGGAACAGATACGCTGATATTGCAGGGCTTGGTTTCACAGTGCTCTGCAGTCTCTGCTGAAATAATGTCTGTAACAATTGTTACAGTGAAAATTGTGTTGTTCTTTTCCTTCTTTTCCTTTGCTACAGGATGGCTATCCAAGTTGACAAGTTCAGTTTTGAGAGCTTCCCAGAATCCCCTACTGATGGGACACAGTTGGCGAATGCAAAGCAGCTGGAAGAAGAAAGGCAACAAGCAAAAGGTCTGGAGATTAACAGCAAGCTGGATATTTGCTGGAAAATTATATCCTTTCATAAATACTTGCTTTAAAAATATATAAATAGATGCCCCATGACACATTTTATTTTATAATTCAACTCACTTCACAGCAGTGTTGCTGAAAAGAAAAGTAATTAGAACTTTGAAGCTTATCATAATTATAGACTGTTTAAGGTTAATTGTGCTGTATATTATTTAGGCAATGCTTGGGTCATCTTATAATGGCTTTTTCTGAGTCACTGAGCCTGTCATAAATACTGTGTGTTTTTCCCAACTTTTAGGGGACTGAGGAAGTATAGTTAGGATTGATGAGTAGTAGATTTACAGGGTCAAATTTTTCTCTTCTCCCCCACACCAAGTAACTGAATCATGAAGAAATACATGAAGCTGGATTTGGAGAGTCTGCATATATTTAATTAAATTGGAGTAAATCAGAACATATTAGAATAATTTATTTCCAGGTCCTCTTTGCGGATTTAGTAATATATCTAGTCTTGTGTAGCCTTTTAAGGCTTAGGCAGGACTTGTGTGATGACTTAGTCATTCTAAACATAAAATCCCCATAATAATTCTAAAGTCAGTAAAATATTGCCTTATGATTATTAATAAGAAATTGCATTCAGTTTAGAGTTAAAATAAACCAGTGGTGTTGCCATAAATTTCATGATTTCTATAAAAAAATCTTGTGCTTGGCTTGTCAAAAATACATTTTCTCATGATTTTCTTCGGGGAACATTCTGTGCAGCCAACAGCCCCCCAAGCCATGTGATGATACTCAGCACCTTCCAGGGGATTTATATTTTTCACTCAGATCATCCTCAAATTCACATGATAGTGGGTGGCAGAAGATGAGAGAAGAGTGGCAATCAAATCGTGCTTTATCTGTTTGTACTTTTAATTGTGCTTTTATCTAGTGATCTGAAATAATGTTTCATTACTAATTACTGTGAAGAAAGAGCTTCTTTACTGTGAGGATGACTGAGCACTGAAACAGGTTGCCCAGAGAGGCTTTGGAGTCTCCTTCCCTGGAGATACTCAAGGGCTGTCTGGACACAATCCTGGCTAACACGCTCTGGGGACCCTGCTGACAGGGGGGTTGGACCAGATAACCTCCAGAGGTCCCTCCCAACCTTAACCATCCTGTGATTATTAAATTACCTGCATGGAATTTGTCAAAGGCAAGTCTTGAGACGCAAATGAGATTCCTAGTGCCTGGTTCAGTCCAGATTCCCATAGAAACATTTCAGAGTTCCATTTATGCAAAATTTAACAAGAATTCACTTAGAAAATGTCTGTGTTATGGAAAGATATAAATATTCTTCGATAGCATAGATGAATCCTTACACTGGAATTGAGTGCATAGTTGTAATCATTTTGTCAAGGTGTAAAAATACATCCTCACTCATTCCTGTTGCTGGGCAACACTGTTTACATGCATCCTGTGTTGTGTATTTAACCCCAGTTTTGATCCCAAAACTATTGTGGCTGACACCTAAGTCAGTACCTTAGAAAACCAGTGCATGGATTCTGTGTGTGTTAAATCCAGTGCAAGCATTAGTGTCTGTGGTTTTAATACCTGTTATGATTGTTCTCTCTGTTCCAGGAACTAAAACTATTCTAACTGATGAAAGGCAAGACATTTCACATGTGCTTAAAAGTCCCTGTAGAAATATGTGCAGTTTTCCAGGTTTTCTGTCCCGACTAGAGTCAGTCTTTCTCATAGAATCATGGAATTGTTAATATTGGAAAAGATCTTTGTGATCATCAAGTCCAAACTTTGACCAAACACCACCATGCCAACTAAACCAGAGCACTGAGTGACACGTTGAGTCATTTCCTGAACTTCCTGGGCTGGTGACTCCACCACCTCCATGGGCTGCCTGTTCCAGTGCTTGACCACCCTTTCAGTCAACAAATTCCTCCTGATTTCCAACCTGAACCTCCCCTGGCTTCATCCTTTTATTTCTTACAGCAACATTTAGATGTGAACCAGTAAGTAAAAAAATTTCTTCTCTGACTTCTGCTGAGTTTAAGAAACTTGGTTTCTGAGACATTTTTCTTCCACCAGAGTAACTTGACGCTGGCCAGCAGAGTTTATTTCAGACATACTGATGGACAGACAGGAGGAGGGATGGATGGATAGTTCAGCTGCATAAGCCTGGTTTTCCTTCAGGAGTCAGCCTAAGTGCAGCCAAGAAAGGCAGAGTATTTGCAAAAATACAAAGGGATACAAAGGGATAGAGCTGCTTATATTTCCTACTAGAAAAAGCATTTTTGCAAAAGTCTTTGGAATGGTAAGAGCAAGCAAGAATCTTGGTTTTATCCATCATCTTTGAACTAGCTTGAACTGCCCAGCTAACTTTTCTCTGCTATGTGCGTGACAAAATGGTTTTGTATTTGAGAGAACACAGTTCAGACAGTTTTGTTGGTAGTAGTCTTAATGCTGTTTATCAGGGAAAGGCTGTATTTTTTAGCTTGCAATTCCTTAAATTCTTGCTGTATTGGTTGATACCACGTGAAACCATCACATAAACAAAGGCTTCCAATTTGAAGTGTGTGGATTAAGTTGACTGCAGTGAGAAGCTGGTTATAAGGAATTGCTATGTGGGCCAAAAATAGCTCACAAAGGAAGAGGAGTTCAGGACCACAAGAATTTTCCAGTATGGAAAATCCATTTTCCACGGCTTTATCCATTGAAATGTTCAGGGTTTCAATTGACGAGATTTTCAGTACTACATTTATGAAAATATCACAAAACTTGATTGATTTTCATGTACTTTTGGAGGGCTGATGGCAGGAGGTAAACACAACACAGCATATTATCCAATTCAACCTTTGTACATTTTTCATAGAATGAAAATTATTAGGAAAATAGACTTTCTTATGAGAACCCTTACTGCCATGCTGTTTCCATGTAGAAAAAATCTGGAATAATGTAATTTAGTGTATCTTTGAGCTTATAGTTTTATTGAGATCCCTTAAATTAAGAATATGCTCTCTTGATTTTTAGCATTCTGGGATGGCATCTGGAATCAGCTTAACAACTGGGCTTTGCTTTAACACAGAATTTGAGTAGACAGAGCAGATGTACTGTTCAGGTGACTAATATTTTCAAAGTATGCTTCTCTTCTTATTTTCTGACTACTTTTCAGCAAATTTCTTTTCTTCAGGGACTTGCTGTGCATTCCAACTCATGGATCAAGGCATCTGTCCCAAGTGTCCTTTGAAGTTTCTAGAGCACTGTTTCCCTTGTTGAGTTCTCTGAGAGTTTAATCTTTTTACTGGCACTTTGTCCCTTAATTCTTCCAAGTCTTGCATTAAGAAACCTCACGTTCTCCATGTGGAAGATGATGGGTGTGTTGGATGTCCCTTTTTGAACTTCACATGCTCTGTGTTAGACCCACCAGAGGATTTCACTGATTTGTGCAATCCACATTCTGACTTCAGAAATTGAAATACGTTCAGAATTGTTTCAGAGAATTGGGTCACATGCAGGTGATCTTAATTTTAGGAGTAAATAAAGACTTACTCATGTTCAGATGGTGGAACGGATTCTTTGTAGGAGGCACAGAAAGGTTTTGCTAGGAGTACCATCAAAAAGTTATCTGTGCTTCAGTTTTATGTCTGTTTTGGTTTGTCATAACCTTTGCTGCTGCTTAATGAACTGCAAGGAACTTGGTACCTTGTAGGATGGACTTCAAGGTGTGTAGAGTTGGGCAAGAAGGGAAAACATGGGAAAGTGGTGGGTTAAGATGAGTTAAAATCACAGGATCTGCCCTTAGGTGTGATTGAGGGCCCTTGTGAGATGCTTACAACCTAAACTCCCAAAAGCATGTGGAGGGGAAATCAGTGCACAGGAAATTGTTAGGAAAGGAGGGATGGGCCACTTGAAGGTTTTTGGATCAAGGACAGTCATCCAACAGAGTGAGGTGGTGTGCATTTGTTACAGACCACCCAAACAAGAAGCAAAGCTGGATGAATCCTTATGGCTGAACTGGAAGAAGTCTTTCAGTTGTGGGTTGGATTATTTCTGGAGTACTATAAGGACATTTTTAGTGTACAGATGCTGTGTGGCTCCATTTGGTACACGCTGTGTGGGATGTGCTCCTTGAAAATAAAGAAGATCCAGTTGGAGAGGTGAAGTTTGGTGGCAGCGAAGTTGTCCTGAGATGGTGGAGTCCAATACCCCGATGGAAGTGAGGAGGACAAGTAGCAGGATAAGGCAAAGTCCAGAGACTTTGGAGAACTGGAAGGCAGAGTTCCATAGGAGGCTGCCCTTGGTCCCAGGAGAGCTGATGGTCCTCCAGGAGCAACCTCAAGGCCTGAGAGTTACAGCAGCCAACAACGTTCATCTGACTCTTCAAGCAAGACTGAGGTGACTGTGGCAAATTGCAGCCTGATAAATTCCAGCTGAGTCATGGGAAAATTCTTTCTCACAGTGAGGGTGCCCAAATATTAGAACAGGTTGTCCAAAAGTGCTGCAAAATCACTGTCTTTGAAGATGCTAAAAAATTCTGGAGAAGGTCTTAAACAACATGATGCAATTTCATTATTTTTGATGCTCTGAGCACAGGCTTGGACAGTGACTCTGGAATTGCCTTTCAATACAAATGATTCTGTGATTTTTGCAGCCAGACAGAGGGCTGGGGCAGAGAGTGACTGTTGAAAACTAAACTCTCCCCAGGTTTGACTGCAGCGAGAGAAATTTTCTAATGGAGTGTGAGGAAACTGCTATTTCAGGAAAATGAGACTATAACATTTTGGGGTCATTTTCCTGAAAATATTCTAAACCTGAGCCTTTGAAAAAATGAGCCTTCCAGTGCCACCTTGAATATCATGTTCCATTTTTAACTTTTCTAATAGTTAGGCTTTTTTTTCTCCCTTACTTCAGCCTTAATATCTGTGATGTATAGGAAGCCTGTTCTATTTGCAATGTTTCCTTACATTTTCTAAATTGTATTGTGTGCCCCTTCCTCAGTTTTCTCTTTTCTATATTTAAACCAAATTGCCTAAAATTTCTTTCAAAGCTCATTTTCTTTCAGTCATGTTGCTGATGCTGTTCTGAAGTGCAGCTCCATTTTTCTCAATGTGTGGGATCCAAAGCTGGAAGGAATAATGCAGGCGAGGTTTCTCACAGAGTAAAAGCTGGACCTTCCAGGTTTCAGATATGCTTTCTCTGAGAACTCTTCTTTAATGCTTTTGCAAGTGTCTCATGTCTGATTTGATTTTTTTTCCCATGTAGTCCAGCATAACTGACTGACTTCTCAGCTTTCTAGAGTGACACTTGGAACTTTTCTTCACTGAATTTCGTCTGAGTGATCTTCATAAGTTGCACTCATTTATTAGGTTCTTGAACATGGACATCTTTTCCAAATACGTAAAACTTATGAATGTTTTGTATTTCGTCACCTAAGTAGCCAATCAGGACTCTGAAATTATCATCTATCAGACAGAACCTTGAGTCATCTCATTTGCTTGACAGCAAATCACTGATAACTGTTATTGAAATTCACTTTTCCCTGTCTATTCAGCTTTTGATGGCTTCCTCTTGATCATAATTATTTATCTTTGATTATGAGAATATTACATATTGTGGAACTTTTGTACATCAGAAAAGTTTTCCTTGCATTTCCATGCAGCTTCTTAGCAACAACAGTTGTTTGCAAAAAAAGTAACTCATTTAATACCCTAAATAACTGCATATAATTAGTTTTAATAATAAAGTACCACAATAATAATCAAGCAGAAAGCATAAAATATGATTAGGGCTACTGCTGTAAGTGAAATGTGATCATTAATCATGTAAATTTATTTTTCATTAGTGTAATTCTTATTTGTGAACAGTTGCTAATTTTTTTATCATTATGTGCATTCTTCCACCTGGATCTATTTGCAAAGGACATGCATTGAAAATAAATGTTTTTACGATCAAGATGTGGAATGCTGTAGGGAGAAAAAACATGAGTAACTTCCACATACAGACCCTTTTTAAAAAAATCTATTGTCTTCTTTAGCAGTAGGTTTGAGATAACATGCTGTGTTCTAAATGTGGGTACCCAGTGACACATCAGGCAATCCAGACAGTATAAAAGACCAAAGTTTTCCCTGGGGAAATAACTAGTTCATTTGACTGTCATTTAGGTTTTGGGTATGAAACAGTTTATATCATCTTCAGTCTGTTGCTACAGAAACATGAAATAAGGGTGTCGACTGTGAAAAATTCGGGTTTTGTTTTTATTTTGTTTGAAGCAGCGTGTGGTGATTGTGTGTTCGCCACCTCTGGGGCCTGTTTGGCTGTGCAGATGAAAATGCCTTGGACTGTTAAATATGAACAGTTGCACTGGAAACTGGAAGTCAACTGTGACAGTCCCGGCTGGTGTGTTGTTAACAGCAAAGATTGGACTGTAGGAAGTGAGGGCTGGGTCACCAGTCTGACTCCTCCAGAAGAGCAGGCTTGTGATCACAGGGAGCTTTCAGCAAGGTGTGTGGAGGTTTGGTTAAGTAGACAGATTCGGCAAGGTCAAACCTAGCCTTGGCAGCCTGGGCTTCTGTTTATCTGTGCAGTCCTTTTCAATGAATTTTAAATCCTGCATCTTCCCCTTGCGTCTTCGATGAGCTTTGACTTTGAGCTGAGAATGAAGGGGTATATTGGCAACCCCTGTTCCAACTGCTTTGCTTTCACTGACTCTGGAAGGGTTATCTCAGGAAATACACAAACTCTTGAGGTAAGCTTTTGTCTCTTGTTCCTTTGACATTTTCTTACTGCTTATTTTGGTTGCTTTTCATCTCCAAGGCAATGAGCTTGGTACAATGTTCAGTTTTGTGTTTGTCATATAATGAGCAAGTTTATGTAATTGTCTGATAATACAGTGAGGAAACAAAGACCAATGATACGGAATCCATGATCCAGATGCCCCCTGTAGGTCCCTGTGAACACCTAATTCTTTTGTTTCCACAAGTCCACTTCTTTGGTTGCATCTCAGCCTTGCCTTGCCCTCGTTTGCCACCAAACTCCCTTGTGCTGCTTCATTCAGTGATCTCATTAGACAAATGCAACTTATTTCCTGAATATGTTTGTGGTCTAACCAGCCTTACCTTACAGGGTGACAGATGAGATTGGAAGGGCCCACAGTGGGTCAACTGGTCCAACTTCCCTGCTCATCCAGGGTCATCCTAGAGCACATTACTCAGGATTGTGTCCAGATGGTTCTGGAATATCTTCAGTGAGGGACACTCCACACCCTCTCTGGGCAGTCTGAATCTTATTTTTCAGCAGCACTTCTTCTAAGGTGTTATTCTGCTGCCTCCAGTGCTGGGTCACTGCACAGCAAAGAAGTTCTTCCTCATAATCTGGTGGAACTTCCTGGGCATCAGTTCCTGCCCATTCCTCTTGTCCCATTGCTGGGCACCCCAAGCAGAGCCTGGTCCATCCTCTGCCCCCTCCTTACAGACACTGACAGACACAGGTGAGTCCCCTCTCAGTGTCTCTTCTCCAGGCTGAACTGGCCCAGCTCCCTCAGCCTTTCCTGCTAAGTGAGATGCTCCAGCCCCTTCATCATCTTCGTAGCCTTCACTGGACCCGCTCCAGGAGCTCCATGTCTCTCTGGTGCTGAGGAGCCCAGAACTGGACACAGCACTCCAGATGTGGCCTCACCTCCTGTGTTTTTACCTTCCAGAGTGAATGTTCTACATGTGAACACATGGATCTGCTTTGACAGCATCTGCCAGTGATAAAGTACGAAGAATCACCTGTTCTATAGTAATTCTGTGATGGTGTCTGAGTCGTCAAGCTTTCCATGGAGCTTTAAGGAATAAAAATTTGTAATATTCCAGGCACCGCTGTGAGCCAGTTATAGATAAATGACAATGAAGTTGGTTTAATGTTAAAGTTAATGGCAGCCACTGTTTTAAAGCATCTTTTAAATACTGCCTTTTATTAGCGCTTTCTCTAACTTACATTCCTTTCAATAAAGATGTGATAATAGAATTATTTATCTGCTGTTCTTATGAAGTGATCCAAATTATGTATTCTCTATCCTCTAGTTTGTTTCATGGAAATGCCTCAGTTGTGTTGGAGTTCTGAGTCTTATTTTTCAGCAGCAATGTTCTTCTAAGGTGATATTCTGCTGCTGTCAGTTTTCCAAATAGCTGCTTTTCTTCAGTGGTGTTTCCAGCTTTTTAAAGTCTTAAGGATTTGTGAATTCTTTATTTGTGGTCTTTTTTAGGGGAAAAGAAGTGCCATTTATGACATTTTTCAGGGCATAATGAGAATATTTTAAAAAATAATGGCAAGGATTCTGTACAATGTATTGATTTTCCTCTTCTGTCCTCTCCTTGAGCTCTTGAGTCTCAGTCACTAATTGATAGATCTACTTTTGTTCTGAGTTTTCAAAACTTTTCATTTAAATCTCACATAGAACATGCAGAATTATATCCTGTGGTAGAAACTGGTTATCTGCAGTACCTGTTAATTTTCTTTAAATGACACAGATGAGTATGTCCTTTAGCAGTCAGATGACGTGCATCTCTTTCCAGAGGTTTGCAGAAAAAGGACTGGTCACATTTAGAAGCTGTTTAAAAAAGCTCAGATATTTCTTAATTTTTTGCTGTGTTTTTCAGGAATTTTTGGAGTAGTTGGTATAAGACTTGATGAGTCTTGCTGGGAGCTCATCCCTTAATTACAGTGGGACACCACCTATGGTTGGTTCATTTGAAGATTGTGAAGTTGGAAAAGGAGTGTTTTCAAGTGTCTGAGGCGTGTTCTCAAGTCTCCCTCTCCCTTGAATCTTGATTCTGTGTGATGCTCCCATTTTGTTCAATCATGAGCTGAGCTGTAAAGATGATTGAAGCTTTTGCCAGTGTCAGTGGAGTTCTGGTGTAAGGACACAGAAGGTCTTGTGTCTCCACCAAGGAGCCATCCTTGTTCCACCTCCCCTCCCTCCTCTCACCCTCACCGAGCCTGGGGCTTCTCATGGTCCAAAATCACAGCAAAGGCACTGAATGCAGCCTTGGCTGAATACAGGATGGTGCTGACACCTACGTGTGCTTCAGAGCCCTTTGAATTCAGTGCCTTTCTGAATTCAGGGAATTAGAACCAAGAAATCCAGGGTTCTTCCTGCTAAAATGCATGTTTTGCTGATGGATGCATCCCATGAAATTGTTATTAATTTCTCTAAATTCCTGTTTCAGTGTTACATTGGACATTGCCTATGCTTTTGTGTAACTTGTTTTGAATCCCTTTTGAACAAGATACCTCTGTTCCCAACACTTTATTTCAGTGCTTTGCTGTCCTGAGAGGAAGAACAACTTCCTCATTTTTTCTCATTTCAGTCTGAGCTTGTTTCTGAGCTCATACAGGACAGAAAGGGAAGCTTGCAGGTTGTGTGCCTGCGTGGTCCTGGTAAGTGTGGCCTCAGCAGTGACACTGTCACTGCATTGTCCAACCTCCCTGTAGCTCCACAGAACTGGCACCAAGCCAGCACTAAATGCTAACCCAGCAGACACTTGTTCTGTTCTGTATTGCCCTATTCAATTTTAACCTTTTTGTTTTCAGATTGTTCCTAATTTATCATGTTGAATTCTCATCCCGCGCCACATACTTGGAGGGTTTGCATTTTTACAGCTTCCACAGTTTTTTACCCTGGTGTTTTATTATGGTTCAGGTGTGTTTTACCTTTGCTTTAACACTCCTCAGTGGAATGAAATTCCTATAGTCCGAAGGTACCAACTGCTGTAATTTTTATTGTTGGTCAATTCATATGTTAATAAACCATATGCAACATTAACCTTTAATGAATCTCTTCTTGCAGTTTTGATTTGCTACAGTAAAAGTTATATATATTACATGCCCTTTGTGCAACAGTTTTCCTTAATTCCAATTTACCCTTCCTTGAAGCGTGAAGGGGAAGCAAGTGTGGAAGGAGTTCTTAATCAACTGGTCCTGGAGCATCTTCAGTTGGCTCCTCTCCAGTGGGGTGAGTAGTGTCAGAATGAATTGATGATCTTTTCAGAGGATGTACTTACTGGCTTGTAAATTTTAGCAGCATGAGAATGATAATATTTTCATTTACTGACAATCTGTGGTACAGGAGAATCTCATAGGAATTTTATTTTCCTTCAGATACTTTACTTCGCTGAAGATAAATGTAGAATTAGTATCTATTTTATTTTAAGTACCGCTGTTCAGTGATACTAAATATGAAACCTGACTGTGCACTTTTTCCTGTAATTTACAGTCCTGGTTGTCTTGTATGAGAGGTGGCTGATACTTCAATTTTCTATTTGCCTGACAGTGCGTGTTTTTAAAGTAATTTCTCTACATTTTTCATATGGATTAGTAATGTACTTTGAGCTACGTGTCTTATTATGATCTAGACATTTGCATTACAACTTTTTAGGTACAGAGAAACTTGTTACTCCAGGTAGTGTGAAAGAACTATTAATTTTGCATTTAGAGTGATGTTCCAACAGTGAAAAATGGAATTTATTTAATTCTGAAGAGTCATAATAATATGACTTCTGTCTGAGGTTCTCAACAAGGCTTGTTAAGAGACTTTGGAACATGGCATGTTTTGTTCCCAACAATTCTGTATCAGTTACAAGTTTCAGAGAAAGTCCCCAGCTCATCAGAAAATTGTTTCCAAAGCTTTTGCTTTTAAAGCAAATTTAACTCTGTGCTCCATATTTTAATACTTTGATGACTAGAGAGGACCAGTTTTAAGGACCAGTGATCCATCACTGTTGTCTGTGTTACCACTAAAACTCAAATGTCCCCAAACCCCAGTATTTGTGTACTCTTAAGTGCCTGGGGTTTTTTACAGCATGCGGACCATCCTCAACTCATACTTTAACACCTGTGAGCACTTTTTTTATAGGTGAGAAGATTAAAAATGCTTTAAAGTTGTTTGTTGTAAGTATGCCAGACTTTAACCATCATCAGCTGTCTCTGAAATCTTGCTTATCTGGCCTCAGTTCTTCGGAGGATTCAAGGAGTGGGGAGCATTTGCCTGTGCCACCTCCTGGCTGCTCCTCAGTGAGACAGTGGTTTGTGTCGGGGTGTGTTGTGAGCTCAGAGGGGTCAGTTCTCAGCCTGCAGGGCGGCATCAACCATGGGCAGGTTTGTAACATGGGCTCTGTGTTTGAAACCTTTCCTTGGTGCTTCTGGATGGGACATGGCCTTAAAGATGGAAATTGTGTTTTCCTTCTTTCCCTAAATACTTGGTTTTCTTCTTTTCATTTTATTTTTATGCCAAATCCCACTATTTTGTCAGTAAAATGGGCTTTTTGAATCACAGGATTGTACTGGCATTCCTGCCTGAGTGGTGATGTTCTTTGATGCAGTAGTTGAAAACATGTGAAAACAGATTTTATTTACAATATAATCTGATCACCTGTGGAGCTGGTTCTTTCTCAGGCTGTTGATTAAGTCAGTGAAAGAGTCCCAGTTACTTTACTTTTCAGCCAAAACTGTGATTTTTTTCTGCTTCATAACTTCAGAATCTTTTGAAGCACAGTGTCTTGACTGATGGCGTCATAGATACTAATTTTCTACATTAAAGAAAGCAGGAAAAGGCAGATCCTATGGGATGTCAAATGCTTGGTTTGCCACAACTTATGTATCATATTTCCTTCTGGACAGTTCAGTTTTGCAGAAGTTTGCTTAACATTTCTGTCTAATTTTTCTCAGTCTTAAATGGCTGTTGAATATTTCGTGTTCTATTTGGCACACAGAGTGTGTCCATGTAGAAGCTGTAGCTCACTGCAGAGATTATTGGAAATGACATTTTGATTAAATGCCTTATTTTACTTGAAAGCAAAAGCAGAAATTGAAAATTAAAGACAATGGAGAAATTTTGGTTTCTTTTAGCTAACTATGATGCTGAATATTCAGCACTTAAATCTTTGCTGGTTTTGTAGCCCGGTAGTCACTGTGAGGAGAAGTGCTGCTGTCCGTGGTAGTGCAGGATGATTTGGATTTTGTTAATGTGTGGGATGGAGAAGGAATTAAAAAATTGTTATTATTAGTTTGGCAGGTGGGAGTAAGAAGGAGTAGTTGGAATGTCTGGACAACCAGGGGGTGGTGTGTGTGTACACATGTATTTACACAACGTGAATTACTGTCTTTTGGAGATTAAATTCTCTTTTGGTGCCAGAATATGTTTCCTATTCAGCTTCTACAGTCATAGAAAATTGTTATGAGTTTCAAATAATCTATAAGGTAATGTGACTTTTGTTTTCCCTGTGGTTGTTCCCTTGATATTTTGAAGGGGTTGACCTTTAAGTGTCTTGTAAGAATCAGCTCTTTTCGGGGTAGTGATCTGAGTACCATTAATGAGATCAGCATGTGCAAGTGATCTATTCTTTGTTAATATTTCTCCTTCAAGAGAACTATTATACATACACATATGTATGTGAAAATAGAAAAATACATAATTATATAAAAATATAAAATTTATGTATGTATAAAATATATAATTAATAAGGCAACAGTCTACAGATTTTCTTTTCTCATCCTGCCTTGTCTGATATTTTGCTGTTATTGATAGGAAGGTACTTCAATGATACTTTAATAATACTTTAATTATACTGTAGTATCAGCCAGATTTTTTTCTTTTAATCAGTATGCTGTTTGTAGTCACAACCTGGCTTTGCTTTCAGTTTTATCTGTATGTTAACAATAACTATTGTTTTAATGTGAATTTTCTCCTACTAGCCATCGTTGCAGTATAGTCTTTGCCCATACTGGCTAAAATTTTGGCTTAGTTTTATGCAATAAAATTTTTTCCATGGTTATTCAAGGATTTTGCTATATTGATGATTACACTGAAGGGTTTACTTTATTATAAGTGCTCACAGTGAAGCATGAATGAATATTTAACATGGTTTTGATTAAAAAAATGACTGGCTCTTATTCAAATTTGTAGAAGCTGGACTTCAAAATTCCTTTTAAATTTGACATGTTTAATTCATGTAATAGTTAATATTGCATCTCTAAGACTATGAAAGTATATTGAAATAATTTTTCATGTAAATTTGACAATCCTGCCCTATTTTCATTAAATTCAAGGCAAAGAGTAGAATTAAAAGTTGGTAACTTTGAAATTTTGGTCTAAGGATGAGAAGCTACCTCTGCAAGTTTTCAGATAGAGAGGAGAAAAGTGGCTTGTAGTGAACAGTTTTGTTGTGATTTCATATAATTAAATGACTGGGGAAGGGAAAAGTGTTTGAGACATGAGGAATCAAAACCCAGAACATATATCAAAGGCTAGAGTGAGAGTTCTTAATGTGTTGTTAAAATTGATTTTAAGATTTAGGACATCTCTGTGAAATGAAGTTGTCTGTTAGGCAGGTTAGTAAATCACATGTAATTGAAAAACATAATCTTGCTGAGCACCAGCAAGTTCAATGTTCTCTAAAATTTATGACATATTTTCTTTTTACTGCTGGGCAACAAACCAAATGTAGGCACAGATGTGGTTTTAAGGTGAATGTATTAATATCATCAAATCAAGGAAACAGCCTGCAGAGTTTAATGAGGAGAACTGAGACTCGTGCGAGCTCTGTGCTTAGATTTGAACATGATCAGATGGAGGTGGTTGTAGTTGCTGCATGTGCAATATTTTTTCAATCTTTATTTGATTTATGTCTCTAAGTTTTGCAGGGAGGCAAAATTATCAGTTTGATGGTGCTCTTCTGCTTTTCGTAGCAAAAACATCCCAGGTACAAATGCAAGCACTGAACTTTATAGACTGAGTTTGAAATAAACCGATGGTTGAACCCAGAATAGGCCAGGCTTGGGATATTCCTGCATTCAGATGAGAAGCTCCTCTGAAGCGAGAGGTTCCTGACACTCCGAATGCTGTGACAAATCTCACAAGAGAAACTTACTGTAAATTCTCCTGCATAAAGCAAGACAAGCACATCTTCCTGCACTGCCTGCAACCTCAAGGCATAGACATCTTTTCCTGATGATCCTCATATGAGGAGTGAAGATTTATTAGAGAAATTTGGTTTAGGAATTTAGAACTGTAGGCACTGAAAAGTGCTAGAGGTTTTAATATATCAAGCAAATGCTTTTCTTTCTCTATAGAAACTGAGTAACTGAAAATCAATGATTATACATGAACTCTACTATTGCTAACAATAATGTTCCAAGAAACTTGCATTTGTCAAGCTTCACTGTGGAAGAAGTCCAGAAACAGCATTTTGCTTTCATTCATTCTTTTATTTCATTCATTCCTTCGTTCCATTAATCTTTACCTTCTTCCTTTATAAAAAGTATGAATTTCAAGACAGTTTATAATGTTTAAATAAATCACAGTGCATTTTATTTCCTAGTTTGTGATTACAGGGAGAACTGAAATCCCCGCTGCTGAATTCTGCTCAGATCATAAATAAGAAAAGTGATGGTCAGTGGCCATAGTTTGATTATTTAGTTGTAGGCACAGAATGCTTCACATCTTGTGGTTCACAATAAATGGTGTGTCATGCTGGCATATTGTAGTAAGAACTGAAAAACTCAAAAGTGAAGGTGGTTTTAAATTGTCCCTCAGAGGTAGCTGGAATCAATAGGAGAGGTAGGTTTAAAAGTACTTTGAAGTGTTTTGTGAACATATGGTTCATGACAGCTTGTTTGGAAGTTCTGTCTGGTTAAGTGTCACAAAACATCTTATGGAAGCATGACTTTAAAAAAAAAAATCTTAATAATTTATTGCATGTTTTAGAGAGCACCAAATCAGAATCAATTTTCAGATCTTACGGATCTTAAAAGTAATTACTGGACTTCAGACCCCTTTTATTTTGCATCCACCAGTCTGACCGCAGACCGTGATTTCTGTGATTGAGGGATCTCAGCAGTGTCAAATCACCACATTCCGAGTACAGGGGAAAATAACTTAGAGCATCTTTGAGTGAGCAGCTGAGGAACTGATGCCCCTCTCAGCCTGGGCTTTGGGTGCCAGCCTGACACCCTGGCAGCTTGTTGAACTCAAGGACTTGGTTAACACAAGCCAGACCTCTGCACACGTGCCCAGAGAGCACAGCTTTGCTTTAGTCGGGGCCATCCGACAATTCTGCTCTTCTCTCGTGTCTTGAAATTCCGAGGCTGTCTTGGATGTTTGTTCAAAGACTGGTTTTGATGGGGGACTGTAAGGAGTTTTACTTTCTCTTTTAATGAACAAAGCCCTCCTAGGCCCTAGGCAGGACCATTTATATTATACAGATACATGCTTGGAGAGCTGAAGAGATCAGCAGAGTATATGAGGGTCTGCCCTTGAGAAAGATGATGAATGTTATTGCGTTCATTCATCAAACTACAAAATTCTTTAATTATTTCCATTTTACAATTACAGTAGTCTGGCCATTATCATAATTAGAAAGATGATACCAAGAGTGTTAGCCAGAAGATCTCAAGAGTAAGCTGTCTGTGAGGTAGAAAATCACAATCTGATTCATGGGAAGACCAAAATTGAGAAACAATCTGGTGATAAATGGATTTTACAAGGTAACCGACCTTTCTCATCCATTTAGAAGAATCTTCAGGTTTTTCATTTTTATTTTTAAGATCTAAGAGAGGTGGGAACACTTTCATATCTTAACAGCTTGTGTGCAGGCTGTTTTGGAGGATATTTTGGCAATGTCAAACAAGCAACATGCTTTAGTTCCCGGGAAGTGTTAAGGGACTGGGGTAGTAAATAGAAAAATTGGACTAACTTGATGGAACTGGGGCACCTGGCACAGGGATTATGGTCTCGCATGTCAAAATACACTATTCTGTGATGTGTTTTGAATCTGGTGTTGTTTCTAATTCCTACTGAAGCCTTGGTTACTCAAAACTGAAAAGAAAAAACTCATAGAGAAAAGGGTTTAGACATAACAGGACTGGTAGTGATTTCAAAGAAAAGATACTAAGGATGAAGATAGCACCTTAAAGTGACAATAAATGAACAAAACCTCCTGTGTCAAGACAGAAGCTTGAGAGGGGTCGGGTGGAGGGCCAGAGGTTACTGCATATCAGATTTCTGAAAGAAATGGCAGCTTAAACTGCAGGTCCAGCCCTTCTAAGGAAGCAGTGAGAAGAGACAGGAGGGAGAATGAGGTAATAAATACTAATGGAGAAGACTAATTATTGTTCTAGGATTCACCAGTGTGATAATTCTGATTTTTGCTTTAAAATTAAATAGACAAAAGGAAAGGAGATAGGAGGAGGAGTAAACTGTTAAAATATACTGATGGCTCAAAGATAATTACCAGCATCTCTCTAAAAAGAGGTCAGTCTACTATACAGAATGCTCAAATGGTTTGGGTTGGAAGGGATCTCCAAAGACCATCCAGTCCCAACCCCTGCCTAGGCACGGACATCTGGGACTCTAGAGTAGCTTGCTCAAAGCCCCATCTGGTCTGACCTGGAACACTTCCAGTGACAAGTCATCCACAGATTTTGTGGGCAACATCTTCAACTGTCTCTCCACCCTCATGGTAAAGAATTTTTTTCTTAAGTCCAATCTAAACCTGCCATCTTCAGTTTAAAACCCTTGCCCCTCATCCTGTCCCTACAGGTCTTGGTCATAACATCTTCCTCTGTGTTTCTTATAATCTTTTAATAATCTCCGAAACCAAGGTACCATAAATGAAGTGGATGAAATGTAGTCCACAAAAGAAGGTTGTCTGTTCTGATACTAGTAAGAAAGAAATCTGCTGCACGTTCAGATCTGCTGTCTGAAGTGATTGGAAATTATTTAAGTGCTACTCTGAGTAATTCAGTCTAAGTAATTGAGTCATGAGGAAAGGTGTATGTGGCATTTGTCCAAGCCTCTAATGAAACCTCCCATGGGAAACTTCGTATAGAAGAGCTCAAATCAAGCCACAAAAGGAAAATGTAAAGGTTTGGAGGTGATCAGGGAATGAAGACTTGTGGCCAGGTTTATGCTGTAGAGATACTACACTGAATAAAACCAGCAGTTTTCGGAAGTTGAGTAAGTCCAGCAGGTGAGTTCAGAGTTCATTGCTTAAGACATTCCAGTCTTGCTTCTTTTGAGTTGCAGTTTCTCTGAGCTGCATTCCTTTAATTAGCAAAATCAAGATCTCACTGATCTTCAGCAGTCTATCAGAGGGTGGGGGTCTCAAGGAAGGGACAAAAACTGCTGAAGTGGGACAACTTTTGGCATAAGAGCATATGAACAGAAACTGTGTGTCAGTAAATGCAGTTTGGATACTCAAGGCTGTTAAGGTTTTCAACACAATGCTACTGCAGAAATCCTGGGGGAGAGGAAAGTACCAAGAAAGGTGTTTAATCAGATATGAAAAAGAGAAAAAGGAGTAAGACATTGTGGTAGAAGGAAAATTAACTCAATCTTGACCAGGCATATGTGCCTAATGCATTTTATTATGTTGAACAAGTGACTTTATTTTCAGTATTTCATTTACAAAACCGTTGAATTTTTAAAGGAAGAAAAAAAAAAGAGCAGCTGTGCATAGTTTATTTCTTTGTAGGAGTATTGCTTATGACATTTCAGTGAAGCCATAACAGGTGATTGAGGAACACCATAATGATGATAAATTGTTACACAATTATGCAAGGCACTTAATTTTCTAGGCATTGTTAGAAGTAAATTGAGTAATAGATTAATTGAACATCCAAATTAAAAACTGAAAAGCAACCGGAATAATTATGACAATGGGCTAGGTGTTCAAAAAGAGCTGTAAAGATAATTGTAAGGAAGAAGATTGAAAAGACATAAAAGCTGTCTTGTAAAGTAGGTGTTGAAAAACTATCGGTGAATCTGCAGAGAAATAGCTTTCTATTACTTTGATGGATACAGAAGATACTATTTCAATAAAAATTTGGAAAAAATATGCTTCAGGTTGTGGACAATTAAAAAATAAAAAAAGGAGAAAGGATCAGAATATGTGAGTGTTAACAAGAGAGGCAACAAAAATGCTTTCATCAGGCAAGATTTTAATTAAATGACTTGTACAGTTACGTGTGTAGAGAATGAGAAATGGAAAACAGCTGATTGTAGTGGAGGAATACACTGAATGGCCTGAGTGGCAAAGATTTCACATGTGATTGGTTTGGGGCAGGAAACACAAAGGGGCGACAGTCCAGAAGGCACACGCTGGGCTTTGCTGCTCTGGCTTCTGACATTGTTCAGCTTTTGTTTTATTTCACATGGAAAAGGAACACACGTGCTTGGAACTGGAGGCCGTGAGTGCTGTAAATGAAACAGTCATTGCACCGGCTGCCTTGCTCTTGGCATCAGAGTCTTTTATACTGATTAACTGTGTCGTTCGACTGGACCGTGACATCCTCTCAGTAGAAGTGCACGTGTTCTCTGCTGGAGTTTCAAGTTTGTACTTAATCAAGGTAAATTGAACGTTTCTCTTTTAGTTTTGTATTTAACTTGAAGCAGAATTTTCCAAGCATTTGCACGTGTTCTTCCCCCGCCCCACGTATTTGGACTCGTTGGTTAAGGCCAGTGTGACCTGCCATCAGTAGTTCTCTGGCACCAAACAGATGTTTTGAGGAGAAGGGAAATAGGTTTAATTTTCCCTGTTCATTCTGAAGTAGTCCTTTATTTCATCAAGGAAGCAGAAGTGAATTAACAACTGCAAAGAACATAAATCCGGCTCAATAAGCCTTGTAATTCTGAAATTAATAGCTTCCAACTGTCAGAACCTCTGCAGCACGAGCACAGGCCTGAACAGACAGATTTGTATGAAGAAACACACGCTTTGACTGAAGTGCTCTCTTTCATGTTCTCTCATTTTCTCTTTTTTAGTCTCTCTCTCAATTCTGACAGCTAATTGTCTATTTTTTTGTATAAGAGAGCTTTCTTTTTTCTCGATTTTGTGATTTTTTTCTTAGCCTGTCATGTCTCCCTGTTGTCCCTTTGGTACAACAATATCAGAACTAGATTTTACTTTTTTTAAACTTTATATCCCACTCCTTTGGATTAAGCANAATATCAGAACTAGATTTTACTTTTGCTTTTTTTTAAACTTTATATCCCAGACCTTTGGATTAAGCAATCATAAAATTTAATTTCATGTGGTTGATTTGAATCATTAATTGATTTGATTTTGCAAAGGAATGAGCCAAACAAAACCTTTCCTGATCTGTGATTCTGTGTGCTTGTTCATACTGTCTACTCAATAAGGACCTAAAGATTTTTATTTAATGTCTCTTTCCTTACTAAGCAGAAATTCAGTATCACTTCAGTAACATTTCTGATTACCTGTGGATACACTGGAAAAATTTATAGAAGGAGAAGGGCTATTTTCTTCCATCTTAGGTTATGAAAGAGGAGCTGAGCAAATATGTTGTGTAGGATGGCTTTGCACAAAAGAGCTTTTATCAAATGGTACTCAAGTTGGTTTTTATTGCTGATTACACTTTGTATGTATCATATGAAGTTGTGGCTCAATGATATCAAACACATACAGAGCTGTTACAGAATTTCTATATCAAGGCCAGACACATGAGGGGAAATAAGGAAGAATCTTAATTAAAAATGGTAGTAGGATATAGAAAGGGTAAAATGTCTCGGCAGTATCTGGGATTACACAGAGAAATAATTGGTTGCCTCATGTGAAAACTTCAGGAAAGAAAAAAGGGCAGCAGCAGCAGCAATCCTCAATAATTAAAAGAAGTGTTAAAGGATAATTAGATTTCTGTGCTTTGATAGAGAGTCAACTGTCGGTTTTCTAAGTGAAAGATGGGGTTGGGTTGTTCAAGTTACAGGAAAAACCCAGGTATTAGAAGAGTAGGAGACCATAAATCAGAAACTTCAGAGCAGCAGCGCATGCCACGAGCCTGGAATGGTTGTGGCTGGAAGCCTTCCAGCAGTGCTCCCGACTGTGGGAGCACTTAGCAAATTTGTTTCAGCAGGACATGAACTCTAGGGGTTGGTTTGATGCTGCACACAAACTCCAGACTCAGCTGGAGCACAGCTGGGCAAGGAGAGCAGCAGCTCAGATCTGTCAGGGCTTCTTGGCTTGGGCTTTGCCCTGCTCAGAACTCAGACTGGCAGACAGTAAAACATGACTTTGCACATTGGACCGCTTGAATTCGGAATCCTTGTTTGAAACAAGACATATTTATTGCTCCTTCATTGTGCCCAGAAATGTAGGCCCATGTATAAACCCCCCAAAAGAGGAGCTGACCCCACAAGGAGGGGTGTCCACCCTGTCCAGCTTAATGAGCTGCTTCGTGGTGTTTAATTCTCGAAAACTGCATCACCTCTTGCTTTGCTGTCACACTTCTCCCCATATCTGCTTCACCCCCAGAAAGAAAGCATCCAGCTTTCTCTCACTAATCAAATAGCCAAATAGTGGTTGTGAAACAAAGAAAATGAAAAATGAGTGAGAAACATAATCAAAGTTTGAGACTGGGATGAAAATCAGATCGGTGACCAGTTGTCAGTTGCAGTGAACATCCTGAACTTTGCCTGTTGAAGAGTCAAAATGACCTGTTCTGGTTTCCTGGTGACTATAATTTTGTATAACTTGCTGGATCAACCACTGGGTTTCTGAACATCTGTTCCTAATGAAGGTATTAATCAGCAATGTGCTCACCATTGAGTAATTATGAACCAGTTTTGTTAAATATTTCGGCTGTATTTGAAGGGAATGTTTTCTTTTTCATGAGTGCTTTGTATTGTCTGAATATTGCTTTAAATGAATCTCATCACATGAAATGTACATCTTTATGGTATTTAATTCAGAAATAGACTGCAGAAGGTATCTCAATATAATTTTGTTTGGAGAGCCTTTTGTAAACTTATTGAGCTCTGTCTGAGATCCTTGCTGCGAATAGGAATTCCAAGATTAAATTTATTTGTGACTCATTTCCAGCCCTTTTGTTCTCATGTCAATATTGTTCTTTAGTTTAAATAGCTTTTCTCAGTCTCTGATGTTTGCCTTTTATCACTCTTGCTCTTTCTTTTGTGCATCTCAGACAGCAGTCAGGACTAACTCTCCCAGTCTCTCTGATAGCATAGGGTATTTTTTATTTCCACCCCACAATTATCTCAGTAGCCTTTGTCTGTGTCTGGTGTAAAGCGTGTTTTTTGGTTTTTTAAGATCTGGGTGACAAGCTTAGATCTTCAGCGGCATTATTCCTGACAGGGATCCTTAATGATCTCTACCTTAAAGTGAATCTGTGCCTTCATTTCCAAGACTATTGCCCTTTATTAACCACCAAAGTTATAGTGAATATTTAGTATTTCACAGGACATGATGTAAGCTATTGAAGCCGGCATTGCCTTCTCACAAAGATGAGGTTGAAACAGGCAGTGATGGAGTAAATCCAGCTTGTTAAACCTTCTGGCTCATATAAAAGTTTATGTATTTAGACCACATGAGTGTTGGTGCCTGGCTGCAAGTTGCTTCTGTCTCTCTAATGCATCTGGAGTAGGATCTTGAATGTTTAAGGCGGATAGTAATGAAGTTGCTTTAGGTAAATGCAAGACAATTGAATCACTAAAACTTACATAAGCCAATATTGTTCAAATCACAAGTTTTGGGTCCTCAGCACCGTAACCAACAATGTAATGAAGCAGTATCAGGAACGCCACATATACAGGTGAATTTCGAGTTCAGGTTAGTCTTTATTACACAATAATTACATTTTTGGGAAGGTTGTAGTGTGATTCATGCAGTTATGGGCTCAGTAATGCTCAGAAATCCCTGCAAAACTGATAGATCCCACACAAAGGTGAAAGCCACCCTGGAATGACATAAATCAGGGAATGAAAATGTGGTTTGTTTGCTTGTGAGGCATTGTTTTGGCTTTGTGGCTGTCACAGTACGTGGTTTTGTACAGGGGGGTCTGTTGAGAAAGCTGTGCATGAGTCAGACAAGTAAAAACGAGCAGAGGGGACCCGGCTGTGACATGCAGTGACACGTGTCTGATAGGGGAGGCAGCTTCCCACAGAGGCTGGCGACGATAATCTGGAAGCTGTTCTTCAAAATCCACATTGGCTGACGGTGAAATCCTCCTGTTATTTTGAGAGAGTAAAAAACTCCCAACTCCTTGATCATCATGCAGAATTAACCTGTACAGGTTCCCTTCTGTTCTTGTAATAAAATGTTCCTTAGGCAATGCATTGGGCGAGATTAAGCACAACTATGACGTGCCATACATCAGCATTCTTAATCCTTCTTGTTCTCCTTTAAAGTGCCTTTCGTATTCCACTGGTGCTGGTAACAATCCAGTTGTTTAACCTAGTTTATGTAAAATACCACAGATGGTATTTAACTCTGTAATTCGTCTGGGGTTTCAGACTGTGGAGCTGTTGGTTTGCCACAGAGGGCCAGAATAATCAGCAAACCTGTAGTCAAATTAAGTTGGATAGTTTGAGGATACAAATGCAGCAGGAAAATTGTTGTTGCATGTCTGGGTTTAAAGATGCAGGAACCAAAACATTGCAGAAAACCAGAGATGTTGTTTAGCCCAGACACTACATTTTATTCAGTGTTTGTTGTCTGTAGATACTAAAATATTGCTCCATTGGACTTTTGAAGCAGGTTGTGTGTGCCTTCAGTGATCTCATATTATAGTTTACTTTTCTGATTGGAAAGTCACAGTGTTCTGTATGGATAGTGGGCATTTCTCAGTTGCACAGATTCCAAATGTGACCCTTGACCATTCAGTTGTTTTCTTTATTCATAGTCGTTCATGCTAAAAACATGCATATTCCCAACATGCCAGGCTTTTGGATACCATTGGGAAGGAGCTTTAAACTAAAATACCAAAGTGATGACTCCTGTGCCTTCCCTGATGTGCTAAAATCTAGAGAGGAGGCTGCAGGAAGGCATTTTCTGAGATAACGCTGAGGAAACCGGAGGTGGAAGTGCAGGTTCAAATATTTCCAGTGCTAAAGTGGCATTGCCCTGTGCATTTCACTAGAAATTAGAGTACATGGTATCTGACAATTAATAGCACATTGAAACTATCTTTTTAAGCAGTGATTAGGCAGTCTTTAACTATCATTACTTCACAGTCTGATGGCAAACTGAATTTTAATGAAGTTTGCAAACACTGGAATAAACACAAGTAAATATTTTACTCAGTAAAATTTTACTCATATGTAGTGATGTCTAGGAGAAAAGTCACTGGATATGCTTTCTGTTTTGAAACAGGGATTACAGTGAATCCAAATCTTGCTGTTCATGAAGCAGCTCACTCCTGCTCCATCATAAATAATAAATGATATTGTTAGTGAAATTTGAATATCAGCAAGTAAGTTAGTGGATACAAATAAAAAAGTAAGTTATAGTCAGCATAGAATGTGTTTGAAACTTATGAAAGCTGTGTGGTGAAAATCAGGGTTGGGTACCTTCTGCTGCCTAAAAAAGTGGAAGTTACCAAGGTCTACCTGGAGAGCTGTTTCCTGTTTTTCCAGCTCACCTCATAAAGCCCCAGCTGAGATCTCGACCCTATTTTTGGTGTTGAATATCTTAGAACTTCTGTGGGAAATCCTGGGCAGTTACAAGGATGGTGCTGTCAGAAGAAATACATCTTTCTTTCTCCTCTTTCCCCATTCTCTCCTTTGCAGTCTCCTGTGTCTGGAGGTCTCTTACTGAAGCCAAATGATGTTTGTGATTGGGAAGATGTGTGGATTAAAATATTGTAGGCTCTGCTGGATGTCTGAAAGCACCAACGACACCAGGAAATTTATACTTTACCCTGCTAATTGTTGGAAAATATGAGCCCTTGATTAGTATGCAATTAGAAGTGTAACATTCTGTTAAACATATCACACAGCATATGGCATGTTAGTAGCAAATCCTCTAATTTAAAATGAAAAAAGTATGCCGTTCTGCATATTAGCAATTTTTGCAGGCAATCAAAATTTGCCATTTGTCTAAATGTCAGAGGGGGAAAAGCCATCCTTAGTTATTTTGGTAATCTATATTTGGTTTATGTTTGATAAAATTGCTGTTCTCTAAAAATAAACAAATATAAAAGGAAAACCCAGAATACGGTTAAATATGCCATTAATTCTAACTAACGAAATGATGCCTTTTATTAAGAAAATAATTCAAATAACATTATCACATCTGCTTTAATTCAAACAAGTTAAAAGCGCTGAAGCAAAAACACGTTTGCAGAACCTCAGGAAAAAAAATCCAAGTCCCACGAGTGGAATTCATTGATGGGCAGTGAGATGGTGCACTGGTTTGTCAACTAAAAGTGCAGAATGGCTCCATAGGCAGATGTTCCTTTCTTTAACAACCTCAGGGGTTTGAAGGCTTGGTGTACCCTGTCAGTACATATTCCCTGATTGCCTTCTATGTGGTGGTGTGTTTGGGTAACATATTCACATACATATGGAGGTGCTGCAAGAAATTCCCTCCTGTTAGAGGCTGAAGTCTTGCTTGTGTGGGCCCAGGGCTGACTGGTGCTTAGACTTTGTAGTAGCCCATTTATGAGGCTCACTGTTGGTTGGCACGATTGGTTCATGGAAAGATGGCCTGGAAGTCCAGGCTAAGACAGGAGCGACTAAACTGCATCTGAGGATGAAATAGTTTCCCTTCCCAGTGGATGTGCGAGGTTACTGCCTGTCCTCAAAGAGGATTAGTCTTGGAGGGGATTGCCCTTCACTGATTGAGTGCACACACCCTGCCATTTGTGTCAGAGAAGTGTAAAACCCTCTGAGTGGCTGAGACACGGTTTTGTTAACAGAGCGTTCCACAAGCTTGTATTTTCCAATATTTGTAGATGGTCAATTAGTCTCACATCTGACAAATAAACTTTATCTTTTCCCTTGAAGCTGATGACTTCCTAGTGAGTCTTTCACTGTTGCCATGTTAGGTTAACTCATCACTTCAAGAATGTGCCCTATTTCTGCTTTAATTATATCTTGTCTCCCGTCTTTTTCCCATGGCGTGGTATTTGTGAGACATTAGTCTAATGTTGCATTTGCAGTGTATCTCAGAGTAACCTGCTAAGGCTGGCTTTATTGTTGAGCCTAAAATGGTAAGTGGGATTCCCACTCTGCTGATCTGGGTGTCGCTGACTTTGTCCCCATCCTGCCTCAGTCCCCAGACATGACTCTCATGCGGCACAGCCGAGCGCTGCAGAGCCACAGCCCAGCCCTGGGAGGAACTGTGGCCCTATCTTAAACCGGGCAGGGAAGGAAATTCTTCTGCTTTAGCAGAAAACTGATCATTTTTTATGCTCAAGTACTGACATCAGTTTTGTTGTGACTTTGTTCTTCATTTTGACATTGCATTATACAGTCAATTTGGCATTGAACTGGAGAAAATGAGAGTACTAGGAAGCCGATTCCTCAAACTATTAATTTTATATCAAAGACAGCTCTCCAGAATGTTGCATGGAATGGGGGAGGGAGTTCTTTTTCATTCTGCTTTACTCACCAAATTACACAGTTACTTTAGAAACCTTAAATCTAGTAAATTTAAAATCAGCTTGTGCTACAAAGCCCGAGGTTTGGTATCGGTTGTTCCTGTTGTGTGTTGTAGTCACTAATCCTTTTAATGAAGAGCTTTTAGCATTGAAGAGATTCTATTTATAGTAAAGCCATTAGAGCATAAAGCTCCTCATTGCTATTCTGCAGCACGGAGCTGGAATGTTTGTCAGTGGAGGAAAGATATTTTTAGCTGCAGCATTGAAAACCGAGGCTGAAAGGTCAAGAATCCTCGTGGGGATATGTTCTGCTACATCAGTGCTATCACACAGCTGCTGTTTACTCTCTTATCGCTCTTCAGTAATAAGAAGATTTTTTTATTGTGACACTAAAGGTATAAAGCATCAAAAGGATTTTGCACATGAGATGAATACTCAGGGAAGGATGAAGTGTCCAATCACGTTAAATGTTCTGCTTCTCTTTACGTGAATGGTTTTATTTTCCCAAAGACTATCTCAATGCCTATTCTTCAAAAGATTCACTCTAGGAAAGTTTTTTTTGGGTGTTATTATTAAAAGGGATAAGACCTAATTCGAGCCCAAGACAATCTGCTGCAATAGTGAAGACTTTCCAGCACACACCATTCTGCCTGACTTGTGCACCATTCATTTCCTTAGCAGAGTGTGCGGCATGAACGGGAGACATGATATCAATGTGTCCTTTGGCAGAGGAAAAGGAGCCAGGAGATTTCTGTTGGGAGTCTGGGGCACAGAGTTGTGGGTGGTGGAGATTATATCTGGTACAGGACAGCTTGTAGCACCCTGGGTAGGTACTCAGCGAGCACAAAAAGATCATGTGCTCCTGTTGAAATGGGATATGATGGATGGTATGTGAAAAGGAGAAGGGAAAAAGGGGGGGGGGGAAGAAAAAAGGGATAATTATAGGAATACAAGGCTGCATATATTAGCTGAACGTACAATGTGAAGGCTTCAGAGGGTTTTCTAATATCTTTATATAAAAATCACGGGGAGAAAGATATTAATTGCCACATTGAGAAAATTAGGACTGTATGATCAAAGGGAAGGCAGAGAAGAAATGGCCTGTTGACAGATGGCTTATAAAAATGAAAAGATTTTTCAGAGGATATGAGTTTGGAGTTTTTTGCTGCTTGGGGAGACACAGGCACTGTCATCATATTTTAATAATAATAAGCTGCTATGTAACCCTTTTTATTCACCAAACATTATGTAGCCTAGGAAAAGTATGAGTAAAATAATACATTGATAGGTACTCTTTCTTCTCAGGGTATAATGAAATTAATTGTATTTCTCTAAGAATTTATTCAAGGCCTCCTGCTGGAGGTTGTTCTTATCTTCTGACACATGGAGTCCATTATTCTGTACCTTTTAAAACAGTTTCTTTCATATCAGGAATTTAATTCTACTCTCTCTCCATGTCCAAACCAGTTTTAACACCATCTTTTCCAAGCTTTCTGTATGGGCAGTATTTTGCTTAATCCAACTGTGAAGTTGTTCCCTCTGCAAGGACTGTGCCAGGCAGCAGCACAGAGCGAGCACACATTAATAGGCAGCTCCTGTCCTCAGTGCATAAATAAACCAGAAATTGAAGGATTGTCAAAAAAGGAGTGAAGAAACCAAAGGGATCTCAAATCTACAATTATTTTCTTTTATAACTGAATGAGATTTAGGTAAATAGGCATTGGCTGAAGGGACTGCCAGAGAAAGGGGTGGGGTGGGATATGGCTTTATGAAAAGGCAAGGCAGTAATGGTGTGTTCCTTTCAAAGCTGCAGATGTTGCTTAGTCCCATTATCTCTCATCTCTCACTCTGATGTGAAGGGAACTCAGTGCACACTTGTGAGATGTGCTCGTGGCATATGAGATGGAAGAATTTATTCTGAGTTCTTGACTTCATGGTTTGTGTATATACACAAACTTTCTTAATGGAAAAGAAACTTTATGAACATCACTGTGGATTTAATGTATTGGGAGAACTGGAAAGTCCTGGGATTTTGATGGTAGCACAAAGATTTCTTTCAAAATTAAAAATTCAGGATATTTTTGTTTCTTTCTCTAATCACTGGACTACAAAAGGAATCAGCAGAGAACATGATAAAAAATGGCATAAACTCATAATCCATGATCTTAATTGTAAACAAATAAGTTATTTGTTTGTAGATTTCATAGCCTGTAGAAGTAGTCATGGTCTTTGTGGGGGGAAAAAAGTCCGTTCTAGTTCACAGACTGATAAAATAGTGTTTAAATTGGTTGATGATATTTTCTGTGAAAACACATACGATTCTGCTGTTCTAGCTACTGGACTATTGCTGTACATGAGTTTTCCTCAACCTCCTTAGTTGCTCTTGATGCTTTTTATACTCATAGGTCCTGTGCAATCCCATGTAGGTTTGCATTCTCTCTTGCTTTCTTCGACTGTTTAACTCTTGTTAGGGCTTCGACCATCTGTGATTACTTTAGTGGTTGAGTCTTTGTTGCAGTTTTGCAATCACTGTGACATCCTTTTTTCAGCCCCTGTAGCTGCTGCTTTCACAATTATCTGTTCACATACTAGCTAATTTGCTTTATTAGACAAATGTTCCTGAGAGAAACAGAGGGATTTTTTAAATTATTTCTTTATCATTGGTGATTTGGATTAGGGAATACAAAGGCAGATCTTTTGGAGTCTAATGGGCTAATGCTGCTGTTTGCTTGTGCCTTGGCATGAAGCTGGAGAGTGGTAAATTTGGTATCTATTGACATTCAACTTTGCTGTAAATTTGTAAAATTCAATGCAAGTCAGTTACTAAAACACTTTGTTATCATTAAATTCTCCCCTGGATCTCTTCCTTGTGCAGAGATAGGTTAAAAATAATTGCAAAGTAGGGACGTGATGGCCTTTATTGACACGGAGTCAATGAACATGCAGCAATTGGCAGTTGCCTTTTACTGCTTTCATATTTTCACTTTAAATACATAGTTTCTGTGAGAGAGTGGAAATGTCAAAGCTGTATCTGTAGTGAAGACAAAAATACTTGCCTATAATTACTGTTCTCTGATTTTTTTTTGTCTGAGCGGTTTTATCTGCTCTCCTTTCTGCTGTATCTGAGACTTGTATATTCTTGTCTTGATTTGTTTGTTAACCAAGGGGAATTTTTATCTTCCTACTGGCATGTTTTGAGATTTATTGTGTGATTGCCTCTAATTTGAAACTTGGCAAACCTTATGAAATATGGAAATGTGGCCTAGTTCTGACCTCATATCCCTACCTTGCATTTTGCAGCGATGCCCCTGGCAAGTTTGATGGCCCTGCAAGTCCTTTTACTTGCAGCCTGTCATCACAAAATGGATTTGGCTCCTGGTTACTGTGTGAAAGGATTAAGGATCCCTGACACAGCTGAAGTCTCAGTTTAGGAAGCCCAGTTTAAGCCCCTGAAATACCAGGGGTTGCTTTTAGAGGCAGGCTGAGTCTCTGTGGGACGTGTGTGGAGGGCAGTGCAAAACTGGGTGTGTCCATGGGGGATGTCAGCTTTTCACCTGCACGTTTTTGGCTGGGACAGGGCAGCACCTGGAGGGTTCAGTTTCTGTGCTGGAGTGAATCTGTGCCTGCAGGTGGTGCATAGACAGAGCCTGTGCTGTAGGTCCAGTTCAAACGAAGACAAAGTACAAGGTCTTGGCGTTTCGCTCCGTCTGAAGCAGCAGTTGTTTGATGACAGCAATGTTGGGAACACTCTGCAAAGCTGCAGGCAGTGCTTAACATTTTAATTGTCCTGTCCTTTGAATTTGCTCATTTTGGGAATCTTGTTGATGCTAATGCTGTCTCCCTAATACCAAGCTGGGATGACTTGTGATTCCAGTCCTATTTGTTAAGTGGCTGTATTTTATTTGCAACTAATGACTTGCTGCTGGTGGACGGTAAATTTTACTGCTGTCTTGTTTTATTGTCTGCTTAAAGCTCTCATGAATCTCTGGAAGATTCTTAAGACACATTTTTGCTGTGGTTTCCTGCTTCTGGTTGGGTGTCATTCAAGATTTGTAAGAAGTTAGGAACTATAGGTAGCCTTGTCTGAGGCATTTCAGGATTTGGGATCCAGTGCAATTCATGTTAACAAAATCTAATTTGGGATACTTCAAGGTAAAGCATTTCTGAAAATGAACTTTGTTGCTCTCCCTGCCAATTAAATGACTAAGTCTCAGCATAAAATCTTCCCCTTTGTTCAAGATTCTCAACTTGTGTGCTGTTGACATGCTGGAAATGTAGATAAGATGTGGTAAAAGGTACTGTTACTATTGCCTGCCCACATATGTAATTTGTTTGCTGCATAAATACACCTACAGGCTTGTTCCATGCAGAGGCCTAAGTAGCTGTATAGAAACATGTACTGATTTTGTTAATTCACAGAATTTTTCTGTGTTGTGTTCAAGATAAATATAGATAAATAAGCCAAGACTTCATTAGGGAAAACCATGTTTCTGCCAAGTTGCCTTACAGTAGGCCAAAAAAAATTCCTTCCAAAACATTCCTTGATGCTTCCGAAGGGAATACCTGAGACTTCTAAATAATCAATCTGTTCCTAGGGAGTAAAATTTGAAGATTAAAGGATAATTCTGTGTTTTCACCCAATAGCTCTTGAGTGTAGGAACTGTACAATGAATAATTCAGAGATATTTCTAAAAACATGGAAGGAGAATGTAGGTCTGGGGTGGGGGAGCCAAAGCCTGTGAAGAGTCTAATTTGGACATCATGCTTTGCATCTGAGAATGAAGTAAAATGCGAGCTAGAAACAGGACTGTGTAAGCAGATAGCATCTTTGGTAGCTGAAGTTTCTAACTAGTTCAGGGAAGAAAATGTTGCAAAATGTTCCTGCAGAACTGCTGGGACTCCTCTTTCATACTGTGCATATCTGAGGAAATGTATCATTATCAGTCTCTGCAACTGCATTGCTGACAAAGGCTCCAGTGGAATTTTGATAAAATAAGTGAGCAAGTCTCTGTGACTGAAGAAGCAAATTCTGTCTGTTCCATTTTATCTCGTCGCTTTCCTGAACTCCTTCTCCCACATCAGCTTTCCAGTTCGGCTTGTGCTAATATGCCCTGCGGCATCTCCCTCGTTTTTCTTGGCTTGTGTTGTCCTCCGGAGTTGACAGAGCTCAAGTCTTGATATTCCAGTTGTCTCTCAGGATTCGTGGGATGCTGTGGAAGATCTCATCCCTTCTGGCTCCGGATTAGAATTCCTGAAACAGTCAAATGGGTATCTCTCTTTGAGGGCAGGATGAACTTCTGACTTTCCTCTTCTGGCCAACATTATGTTTATAAGGCTCAAAGCTGACTTGGGAAGATTCTTCTTTTTTTAATCTTTATTTTTTAAATACAGACCTTGGGGAACTTGCTGCTGGAGAATGGTATAACTCTAGGTGAAAAGTTTGTTGTAACTTTTAAATTGTTCAACTGCACCAGTATAAGAAGATGGTTGTTTTCACTCTGTTGCTTACCTCTTGTGAATTTATGATGCTGTTTTTCTGAGAACACCAAAATGTTTTTTATCATCAGTGAACAAATCATATCCCTGTGAGAAGCATAATGTGCATATTACATATAGACAGACTGAGAAGAGCTCATTACTTTGCCTCAGGCTACAAAATAAGACAGTAATATAGTGGGAAGCTCAGTCTCGCAGTCTCCTGGTTTAACCAGTGAATGACTCATTATATTGGCTTAAAAAGCACCAGGAATGAATGGTGGTGAATAAAGCTTAGGAAATGATTGGTCAGAACAGTATCTCCTATTCGGGGTTTTTAATAACCTGTGACTTTCACACCAGTTTTGAAATTAAACTAAAAGTATGTGAGTGTATTTTGCTTCTGGCAATATCCCTGATAATAAGCAAAGCAAATGTTTTTTACACTGAATTACTTCCAGTATCTTTATTTACATGTCAGTGTGTCAGAGTAGTCCTGTCACTTGTAGTCTGGCTGTTCAGCAGATCTTTGTTACTCCCTGTGGCTGCCACTGCCTTGGCAGTGAGGTGGCTTTAGGCTTATGGCCTTCTGAATGTGAAGGCTTCTAAATACCCCTCTCAGCATCACAGCACCATTGCTGACCAAAGGCCTTCCTGATCCTGAAATTGTAAGAAGTCACCTCTAGGTAAGAGTTTTTATCTTTAATTGCAGATAGAGCATCCCCTGAGCATCTCTGCTCAGTTCATGCAAGTTCAGTATTGAGGCTCAAAGAACTTCAGATGGGATGTCAAATTCTCAGTGTCTCCCTGATCGTGCACCCCCCTGCTTTCCTTCTCTTTCCTCAAGTGTAGTTCGAGGAGCATTTTCATTGACCTACAATAAGGGCTGCTACAGCCTTTCTGCATTCCCCACTTCCCAGATGTGTACAGGGCTTTGGCTCTAGTGTTTGTGTAGCTACTGGGTAAGTCAAATTAAGGAGTTGATCTCTCTGAAAACAGTTTCCTTTCCTCACTGCCAAGTCTTCCTCCAGATTATTTCCTCAATTACTTTGTGCATTTTTTAACTACCTAATTTTAGCAGTTTTGCCTCTTGCCAGAATTCTCTGTGCTGGTTTAACACCCCAGTCCAACAGAAGACAAATCCAGAGAGAAATGCTGGTGGTTTTCTATGGCCTTAGAGATTGGAATGACTGGTGGGGTGATTGCCTTCATTGCTTTGAGAATCGCAGACTCAGATCCCCTGTTCCCAAAAAGGGAGAGGAAATAGTTTGCTAAAGACGTGGAATCTGCCTTATTCCTATCCCAACCCTTCTTTGTGTGATCCTTATTAAAAGGTGTGTCTTACAACTCTTTGGGCTTCAGTGCACCAACCTTAACACCTTCCACTGCTCAGTACTTCACAATCCAGGGCTGTTCCTGTACACCTGAAACCCCATTGCAGAATATCCTTTGGTCTGGATACCTTTTCAGCTGGATATTTTAAAATACAAAGCTCTTTTAGAACTGACTGTTCAATTCTAAGCAGAATTAGCAAATTATCTGATGGTTTCATTTTCCTCCGGAGTTGTATGACTAAATGAGAGAAGGGAAAACAGATTAATCATCAGTGAAAACAAACAAATAATGACTTAATAATCACAAATCTAACTGAGAAAGCAGTATTAATTATTCATAGAGGGTGATTTATCTTGAAACTTACTGTTATACTGGCAGCTGAAATAAAGGCAGATGTTTCTGTTTTATCCCAGAGGGTTGGAAATACAGAACTGGAGTCACACTTGATACCCACATAATAATGTGGGAGGGTGCGGAGGTTTGTACAGTTGTTATTTGTGTGTGAAGTTTGCTTTGAATGGCAGATGGAAACACTTTATTTAGTATTTATACTCTTTCTGATTTCTTAGAATCATAAAATTAGTTTGAGGTGGACAGGACCTTAAAGCTCATTCCTTCCCAACCCCCCTGCCATAAGCAGGGACACTTTCCACTAGCCCAGGTTGCTCAAAGCCCCATCCAACCTGGCCTTGGACACTTCCAGGGATGGGACATCCACAGCTTCTCTGGGCAGCCTGTGCCAGGGCCTGCCCACCCTCATGGAAAGAGTTTTTCCTAATATCTAATCTAAACCTTTTTCTCTCTGTTGTGTAGAGACTGCACTGTAACATCTTTCATTTAGTGCTCTTGCTGCACATTTTGGAACAGATGTTTACAGGGATAAGGACAAATGAAACGTGTGTTAAAATTTTAATAGATCATTTAAAATTATGAAATCACTCCTAGTAGTTACATTGCACCTTTGAAGAGCTTTGCAAACACACCTAAATACCACAAGCCCATAATTTCAGAAGATAACATTTAGATTAAAGGCGGAGGCCCTAAAGTAAAGAGGAGCAAGAAGGATGGAAGAAATTTCTGACAAAACCTTGGAGTTCCACATCTCAGAACATCTGCTTTTGTCTTCCACCTTTATTGTAAATTTATTGTGATGCCTTGGATAGATTGATTTTGCTTAGTTTTGTTGAAAGGCGGATTGTGAGCAGTTTTAAAGAAGCTGAAAAGCACTAAAGAGTGCCGTGTAGGTGGACTGGACCTTTGTCATTGTCTTTTCAGACCCTGCTCAGAGCAGGGTCAGTCTCATATCAAAGAGAAAAGCTGAGCTGGGCCAGGTGTGGGTGGTGCCAGCACTGTGTTGTAACTTCCCAGCATCAACCTGTGAGCTCAAGCCAGGTTTGATCCCGTATTTCCACCCCAGCTCTTCTCTTTGACATGCTTACAGAGACCTGCAGAGGCCTCTGAGGTGCACTGGAATTTTTCTTCACTAGTTACGTTATTTATGTTTAGAATTTAAGGTGAGATGAAGGACATAGGGTAATGATGAGGAAAGGGAAAACAAGTTGTTAAATGGCTTTTCTAGAATGGGAGCTGGGAATCTGTTGCCTTAGTGAAGGTGTTAACAAGGTGCAAGGTTAACCCAGAAAACCCTGTTGATAGAGAACTGTTTTCTCTTCATGTCTTTTCATCTGCTAAACTATGTGGCATCAGCTTTGAAGTGTGGAAATCTGATTTTTTCTCAAAAAACCCCAACTAAACCTAAATCCAAACCAGCATGTATTCAGCGCTTTTCCTACTGATCAGCACAGATACATGAAGATAATCCAGATTTACTCGAGCACCTTGGGGAGATTTGTGGTGTTTACAGTTACATGTTTGTATTTTTCTTTGCCCCTGAGTTTTGGGAGGTGTACTACACAAGCAGAGTTTATTAATACATATAAATAAATCATGCAGTGCATGGAAAGGGAGCCAGCAATGCCTGCCTAGCTCTGCTCTGCTCTTTCTCATGGCAGCATTTTCCTGTCCTGCTGTAGTGGTGGTCCTCACATTGCAACAGGCACGTAAGGATGTGCAGGGCACTCCACAAAAGCTCCCTCTGCCTCTGCAGATCCAAATTTGGAGGATGTTTTTTATTTCTTTGATGAACCTCGTGTCTGTTGTTTGGACACAGAGACTAATAGGTCTTAGCTCTTTCTCCTGTGGAAATGCTAAAAACAGGCAATTCTGTCTTAAAGCTATTGCAAAAAATCTACTCTCCATTCAGTTCTTTTCTTCAGTCAAGAATCTGATCCTGTGGGGTTTAAGCATCTAGACTTACTTGTCATTACTAAATAAAGTCCTATAGGTATGCTGTGTTCAAACTTTCCAGGACCAACTCCTAGGACTCCTAATTTTTATCTGAGCTTTTAATGTATTTTAGATATCATTTTTTCCTGGGCACCCTGAGAATGCTTCCTATCAACATCTCCATCTCGGAGGTTTTAATGATTTTTCTCTAATATTTTCTTTAGAGAGTCACTTCTTTTCTAGGAGCCTGTTGCCACGCTTACTTCATTACGCTGTTATTATTTAGGATTTTTTTTCCCCACTAAATAACACCAAAACTTCTAAGAACTTAATTTTGTGAGAATGGTTGACCTTTCATGGTATTGAAAACTCACTTTCTTTGAGAAGATGGTTGCATTTTATCTGAAGGACATCAGTCTGGAAAGACTGAAAGAACTGCTTGAAAAGAACTTCCTCCAGCTACTTTTCTGTACTGATACTTAAAATAAAGTCAGTAATAATTGCCAATGCCTCTTCGCGTGGCTTAATAATAGAACCTATGGCAGAACCTATCAGCTGAAGGCTTCATATATCATTCCAAGAGAGAAAAGACACATGGAATTTTAACAGCCTCAGGCCTTGTCAAAACAGGTGATTTTTAAAATTTTAAATTTTCTGTTGAAGACAGTAGTTCATTTGTTTCAGCATTAGCAATATTTGGATCCCTGACTTACACACCCCACTATTATCCTTAGCTTTTAGTTAGACTCAAAAGCGTGGTGTTGTAGGAGAAGGGCTTTTGGTTCCCAAGTATGCATGTTCTTCCATGTTTTTTCTGAAAAAATCGTTTTTTTATTAAGCCCACCTTGTCCAGAAACATACTTCTTGTGTGTGTATCAAGGTAAAGCAAAGAATGAAACTAATGGATATTTGATCTCCTTGGAAAAATAGGATTTTACCACATAATGCATTCTGGGTGAATGATTATTGCTGCTGTTTGTATTGCCTGTGGTTGTCACACTGTGGCACAGCTTTCTGCTCCTGCCACCTAAATCAAAATGGCCAATGTAAAGCAGGAATTTCCAAGATTTAATGGTCTTTGTTCCTTTACCTGAATATCATCTTGATATTCATTTGGAGAGGTTGGTGTTTTTTGTCTCTGCTTTCACATTTTGCCATCAAATGTGTTTGCTGCTGTTTCTATTTCTAGACACAGTTTTCTGTGTTTCTATTTATAGTGTTTCCATTGCACTGGGTTTACATGTACAAGGAGTGTACTGAGGCTGTATGTAGGTCAGTTCAGTTTACATGATTAGTGCGTGATTGTGCACAAAAGTTAAAATTTGGAGGAGAAGAAAACCTTATGGACAGGATTCTGGAATCCAGGATGCAGAAACTTGCTAATTTAGTCTTTGAAGACACAAGTGATATTTTCACCCTGCATCCACTTGCTGAATATTCTATATATAGACTTTATTCATATCCCTCTAGGAGAAACGTGGCTGCAATTTATGGAAAGCTTATCATGCTTCATGGAAAAGCTGAATGCTGCAGCTTCCACTAAAGCTCACTGGTTCATAAATGTTGCAGTGCTGTGAGCAGGAGAAAAGCGCACTTTTTTTTTCCCTTTCTGGCAGGCAACACAGTTTTATTGCTTGAAGATGATTCCTGCAGAGTTCAAAGAGGGGAAAAACGTGATCTCAATGAATTTTTGAAAGAATTTGATGCTGTCTAATAAAAAGATTTTCAAAGTAGTCTGAGAATCTGATTGAAAAGGCATGGTTTCAGTGGGCTGGGTATTTCTGCTGCTTCTGCTCTGCCCTGTATCCAGTGTCACATTGCAATCAAATCATCCATTTTTGATTTGCCTGTCAAGAACTAAAATTCAGGGAGAAACCTGTGCTGGGCCCCAGGTCTGGATAGCTGCAAACCTTACAGCTTTCATATGTTAACAATGGTAAAAGAACTGATCAATAGAAAAGAGCTTTGCTGTATAGTGATGTTTATTTTCAGAAGATAAAAGCTGTTAGTCACAACAAATTATATTCTGCTCTTATACCAACCAGTGCTTCCATACTGATGAGAAATACTACCAGGGTGGAACTGGTGCTTTGACTGTCCCTGCAGTGTCCTTGGCAAAGTGCTTGATGGATTAGCGAGACGGTGGTTCTATTACACAGATTATGGGCAACTCATTCTTCATAATAGCAGCTGATTATGGTGCATTGCTATTTACCATTCCAGGCATACCAAATTAAAGTCTGAATATGGTTATATTAAAGCCATATATTAAAAAAAAAAAAAAAAAAAAAAA